>JAQIHA010000359.1:0-14351 GCA_028751875.1 Rapana venosa | reverse complement strand
GGTTTTCAATATATTAGATCTTCTCTGTGGTTTTTTCTGCGCGAGGGGAGGAGAGAGGGGAGTGAGAGAGAGATGGAGAGAGAGAGTGAGGAGAGAGAGGGAGAGAGAGAGAGAGAGAGAGAGAGAGAGAGAGGAGAGACGCTTTGACCAATTTATTGTCATTGCCCAAAGGGGCCCTATTGACAAGGGGGGTTCCCCCGACTTTCTTTTGTAATTACAAAAAAAATACAAGAAAAACACATGATGCATTTAACGTAATGAAAAAAAAAAACCCAAAATGAGCTCTCTATGAACGGATACGACTTAAGCTCTGACGAAAACTCAGTTTCAAACTAAAACACAAAGTAATAACAAGGATGAACAATAGGAACCAATAAGCAATAACTAAAATAATGAAAAGAACATTCTAGAATTTTTATATTAGACCATCTATTGACATTGTATGTGAAATTTTCAAAAAATATTCTTGCTGGAGACTACAGGAAAATTATGAATGTTTCTTTAGATGTGTCACAAAATGCTGGAGTTTACATAATATAAATGTTGCTTTAGTTTAGTCACAAATGTTAAGCTATTGAGAGAGAGAGAGGAGAGAGAGGGGAGAGGGGAGATGAGGAGAGAGGAGAGATGAGAGAGAGGGGAGAGAGGAGGAGGTAGAGGAGAAAGAGAAGGAGAGAGAGAGAGAGAGAGAAAACATGTTGGAAACTACCGAAAAGAATAAAGAACGCAGATACTCAAACTATGCAAAAAAAAATAAAAAACATTTATGTCATTTACATTGATTAACAGCACCACAAAAATAACTTTATCACCCTGCTCTCTCTCTCTCTCTTCTCTCTCTCTCTCTCTCTCTTCTCTCCCCTCTCTCTCTCTCTCTCTCTCTCTTTCCCCGTAATAAAAATGTCTTTTTTTGCACTTCTTTGATAATATGAATTCTCTCCACAAGCTGTTGATCATTAGCATACCTATATACACTATATGTGCACGAGCTGTGTGGTGTGTGTGTGTGTGTGTGTGTGTGTGTGTGTGTTGTGTGCGTGTGTGTGTTGTGTGTGTGTGTGTGTGTGTGGGTGTTGTTATGTGTGTGTGTTGTTGTTGTTTTTTATATCGAGGTTTAATGGAATAAGCACTCATGTGCTTTTTTACATCTAGTCCCCGTGTGCATGAGGTTTTTTGCGCATCCCCTTCTCTCTGCTTGTTTGATTTTGATAAATGAGTTTGATTCTCCTCACTTTTGTTTGGCTTTGATATTGCTTTAAAATTATTTCTTTCTTCGTTTTAAGATAATTTTTGGAAATATCTATAATTATATATATATATATAATAAGGGGGGGGTGGGGGGGGGGGGGGGGGGTAGATAGGTATATATATATATAGTATACCTACTTTTATTTTTTTTTTGATTTAGAAATTGATTAAATGTTGTTGTTTTTTAACATAGTGATGTTTGATTGGTATAAATTTGACATATTGGTTTTTCTGTTTGTACTCTATTAAATTAAACTTGCGCGAATTTTGACAGCGTTGATTTGGATTTTGTTGTTGTTTTTTTTTTGCAATTCTTTTGATGACATTCTTAATGCCTTCAATGCCAAAGTCTTTTTAAGTTGTGTTTTGCCCTATTTACCTCTTCTTTCATGATATAAACTCTTTATGTCGTTGTCTGTCCTCTCATTACATTATCCTCGATATAAAAGAATCCCCCTCTCATCTCTCTCACTCGTCCATGTGGCGGCTTCCTCTCGTCAATCTAAGATTCTCGTCTCTCTCGCTCTCTCATCTTTGTCTTGCTGATTTATGAAGGGTTATAGTTTACTGATGGGTTTTGGTATCGTTTTGGAGGGGAAGATGATGTGAGAGTTTTTTATGAATTAGGTAAAGCGTGGTTGAGAGGGTGGTGTGGGTTTTGTGGGGTTTTTATAATGTGGGTTTGGTGGTTGGGGGGTGTGATTGGTTTATGTGATGATGTTTATTTTTGTTGTTGTGGTGTTGTTTTGTAGAGGTGTGGTGTCGGGGTTGGTAGGGGGGAGTATTATGGGTAGATTGGGAGGTCGGTGGGATAGGAGGAGGGGGGGGGGGGGGGGGGGTTATGGGAGGAGGTGTGGTTGATTGTTTTAGGGGGATTTTGTGTGGGGATGGGGTGGGTTAGTTGAGTTTGGGTAGTTTTTTTGGTTGAGTTATGGTTTTTTTGGTTGTTATGGGGGTTTTGAGTGGGGTTGGTGGTAGGGGGAGGGGGGGGGAATTTAGTTATGAGGGGGATATATATAATATATATATTAATAAATAGAGGGGGGTGTTTGTGGTGGGGTTAATGTTTTTTGGTTATAGGTGATAGGTATTTGATGGTGAATAACAAAATGATTTGATTTGTTGATGCAGAGCAATTAAGAATTTGACATAGCATGTTTCAAGAACACTCGCTTAATTCCATAATCCATATTCAATCAACTCAATTTTAGTGTCGCCTGTGATTATGATTGGGGTTTTTCACGACCTTTCTGTCGAATCATGCACATAACTCCAATGCCCCTAATAAAGTCATTGTTGGTGTATCAACACATGCAGAAATCAAATATTCACTGAATAGAACATACCGACTTAATGTCAGATTTCGCGGATGTGAAGAGGGAGAGTGAAACACAACATACCCAGCATAGCATGTCAACTCTCCCCCGAAGACGGAAAAGCCATAGTGCCCAAAAGAAACAGAACGACAACTATACAAGTCTACAAATCAAAAAAAACTCCCGCGCACCCCCCTAGATTCTAGAAAGTGACAACATCCCCCTGAAGTCGGATTGTCGGCAATCAAAAATTAAATGTTGGGAGGGAACGTTCGCAAATACAACAATTTTACAAAAGGTAACCTCGGAGCTCAAGCCTAGAAACAACAACAACAACAACAACAACAACAACAACCACAACATACAACTAATACTTACTACTACTACTACTAACGACTACTACTTACACCTACTACTACTACTACTAACTACTACTACTAATACAAACTACAGCGCGAGCGCGAGAGGGCTACTACGTCGGGGGAGGGGGGGGGAGGGGGGGACGACTACTACTACTACTACTACTACTACTACTACTACTACTACCCTCACTTCAGCTAACTACTGATCTACTTCGTACTACTAATAATAATGAAGGATAATAATAATAATAGATAATAATAATATATGGAATTTTATATAGCCGAAAAATATTGTAATGTGTATGGGGGGGAGCGGGGAGTTGAGATTTATAAGTTTTGATTGTTTAGAGTAGATGATTATTTAAGATTTTTTTTTTTGTTAATATTTCAAATTTAATGCAAGTGTATGTTAAACAAACACAAACACACACACACACACAAACACACACACCCATCCCCACTACGTACCCCCCCCCCCCCCCCCCACGCGAACACACATCTTCGATAAGCATTCTGTTGCGCACGACTCTCCTTCTATGCGTTTTTCCGTATAATCCGGACTTCAAACCGATATAAAGATGCTGTCAGGCAAAATCCTTACACCCTATCATGTATAAATTCGCCTAGCCCATCAGGGATTACAAACCACAATTCCCGTCCCAGAACCGAAACAGAACGTACAGCCCACAGTGTTTATTTTTTGAATCTGGGTGTTCGAGAAGCACAAAGTCTCATGCGGCAGAAACGAAGGTAACGGGATGTGAGTGAACATGAGGAAACAGTATTAACAAAGATACGATGGAGCATATTTGATGTGAGACCAATTGAAACATAGGGTATTGCTCTATAAACATTTCAGTTCCCCCCTTTATTTTTTGTGATGAGTACTGGCAGCCAGTGCAGAGTATCGCAGAATTAGGAGTGATGTGTTCCGGATCCTTTTCTTTCTTAGGACCAGTCCCGAGCTGCAGAGAGTTCTTGTAGGGTAGCGGATGAAGTAAGAAGTGGAATGATGATGGCTGGGGGTGTAGATGGGGGGGGGGGCCAGGGGGGCCTGGAAGGAGAAGTTACAGGTAGTCCGTAAACGAGAAACCGGAATAGAGTATGTGCCGAGCTTGGGGGAAGTTGGAATCAGGGACAGATACTTGCGAAGCGCACTTATGAGCAAAGTTATTGGGAGTGGTAGTTAAAAATACTGGGAAGGTAGGGGTGATGAATTTTTTTAAGAGTGGGGGGGATTGGGTATGTGTTTGTAATGATCGGCACTAGATACTTCACAGAGTTTTGGTCAAAGAACTGACGACTGCCGAATTGTATTGATGTTGTTTGTAGGAGAAAGTTTATGTTGGGTTCCTATGAGCATGGCTTCGGTTTTATCGGCATTAAGTTTGTAACTTTTTCTGAAGTCATCATTTTTTGAATGTCTTTGAAAGGCATTAGGACATATTTTTGTCAGGAGGGAAGGCAAGTTTTCAACAGTATCACAGCACTGAAGCCTGAGGTCATCGCATAGAATGATGACAAGTAGCGGTTGTTTTATTATATGATGAGAGTGGAGCAGTGTAGAGAGTAAAGAGAACGGGGGCCCGGACTGATCCCTGTGAAATTACCACATATCCTTTTTGACAGATTTGATTGAATTTTGGTTACAATAACTTATGGGATGATGGAAGTGTGGATTGTAGGTTTACAGGGTGAGGTGGGAAAGTGGTGAATTGGGTGGTAAGTTTAGTTTGGGGGGGGGGGTGAGTGTTTGTTTTTGGTGGTTATTGGGGTATTGGGAATGATGTGTTTGTGTGTTTGTTGTGTGGGTGTGGGGGGGAAGGATGATTAGCAATGTAGATGTGTTTATAAAGTATGGAATAGGTGTTTTAGGTGAGTGTTGGGCATAGGCAGATTGAAAAGGGGGAAGGAGATCATGAATGAAGGTGACTGTTGAGCTGTTTGAGAACAACTTTTTCCTAGTACTTAGAGACAAAGGTTTGGGAGTATATACAGGTTTTCTATAATTCTTCAGAAGTTGGATCGAGGTAGTGCTTTTTTCTGTATAGAGGTTGTGATATATTGCGGTTTTAAGAGATTGTGGATATTGTAAGACAAAGAAATGATTTAAAGATTTTAGTGTTGATTTGTTATAGTTGTTGGTTGGAAGTGTGTGAATAATGTGATGGGATGGGTGAGTGGTAGATGAGTTTTTTGTGTAATGTAATTATTTGGTAATGGTTGAAGTGTGGATATTGGGGGTTATTAGGATATGTGTATGGAGTGAATGGGTTATGGGTTATTGGTGGTGATGGAGGGTTTGGTGAGTGAATGAGGTGAGGTTGGTTGTATTGGTAATGTTTTTGGTTGGATGTTTTGTGTGTGGGTTGTATTATGAGGGGGGGGTTGAAGTGGTGTGGTGGGGGATGTAAAATGTGTGGGGTGGGTGGTTTTTGTGTGGGGTGGTGTAAGATTGTTTGGGTTTTGGTGGTGGAGGGAGGGGAGGTTGGTGTTTGTGGGTAGGGGGTGGGGGGGAAGTTTAGGGGGGGGGGGTGGGAGGGGGGGGGGTGGAAGAATATGGAATGGGAGTGGGAAGGAGGGGAGAGAATGGATTGGGAAGGGGTGTAATGAGATTTGGGAGGAATGGTGTTGGGGATGTGTATGAGATGATGATTGGGGGGAGGTTGTATGGGGGTGTGGTGGATTTGGGATGGTGGGAAATTGGGGGGGGTTTTAGGAGGTTAGGGGTTGTGTTTGGTGTTGGGAGTTTGAAGGTTTGGAGTTAGTGGTTTATGTGGGAGGAGGGAGTTTTATGGGGGGGTGGGGTGGGGTTTTGTTGGGATTGTGATTTGATAGTAATCTATGGGTGGTTATTTGGTTTGGTGGGATGGTGGTATGAAATTTATTTTTGTGGAATGTTATGGAGGGATTATTTTTCCAGTTGGGAGAGAGAATGTTTGGACAGAGAAAGAGAAAGAACGTTTTTGACATCTGAGAAGAACTGGTTGTCGTAATGGGAAGTTAAATTCACCGAGAATTATAAGTTTAGTAGGAAGGAGCAGTAGTGGTCCGAAGAGTGACTGAATCTTGAAAATTGAAAAACAGAAGAATTCCAGGTGTTCTTACGCTATAGGTGGTCGGTAAAGCACAGTGTTGGCGTTAAAGGCGGTCAAATAAGATTAATAATAAAATACCAAAAATAATAACAATAAAAATAATAAGAATAATAATGTATGGAATTTTAATATAGCACTGAATCTTTAAAGCAACAAATCAAAGCGCTCAGATGACTATATTAAAAATTTAAATTGAGGTAAATGGAATAAGGCTCTCGATGAGCTTTTACATCCAGTCCCCGTGTGGTATCGGTTTTTTTTAATTTTGTCATCTGTTTTACCCACCGCCACACAAGGGCATAATATTAAGATATGAGGTTTATGGTTGTTTAGGGAGATAGTTGTAAGAAAGGAGATATGAAATAGGGAAATAGGGGTGTGGAGATGAAGTGGTATTTTGTAGGATGTTGGGAGTGGGGGGGGGGATTTAGGGTTTTTGGGGTGGAGTGAGTTAAAATGTTAAGATAGGGAGGGGGGGATGGATTTGTGGGTTTTAAGAGGGAATAAATGAAGGAAGTAGGGTAAATTTGGGTTGGGTTTGGATGGAATTGATGAGTATGATAGGGGATATGTTCCGTAGTGCGATGTGGGTCTAGTGTGCGGAGAGGTGAGGGGAGGATAGTTGTGGGGAGTGGGGGTTGGGGTGGGAGGGTGTTGGAGGGGATGTGGGGATGTGGAAGGGGATTGGGGGGTGGGGAAGGGGGGGGGAATGTGGTTTTATGTTTTTGTATATGAAATGTATTTAAATTTGATATTATTTTTTTTAATGGAAAGGTATAAGATAATTTGTGAGGTATATTGATTGTGGAATGAGGGGAGGTTTGTGAATGTGGAAAAAAAATGGTTTTGTATTTTTGTTAATTTTTATATTTAAAAGAGGCTAGTGTGTAATAAATATGATTTTTTTTTATTGTCCATTATCCCTGAAATAAACCAATAGATTAACATTAAAACAAAACATATAAGATTGTTCGTGGCAGTATGTGAATAAAAGGAAAAGATAAAACACACCAGTAAACTGCACTAGGTATCGAAACATTTTTGAATTGAAACTTCAAATGAGGTGTTTTGTGTGGTGTGTTATTGTTTGTTGTTTGTTGTGTTTGATGAGAGGGAGATGGCATTCTTTTTTAAGTAAAAAAATATACTTTTTGTTTACAATAAAACATTTTATAACATTCATCGGGCGGAACGGGCAGGTTGGATATTGATCTATCAATCAGTTCAGTTAATCGCAAAACAACCAACCAAACCAACCATTAAGCCAGTCAGTCAACTGTCAACTTAGAAAATAACCTACAAAATAGCATGCATGCTATCTTGAAAGCAACTAATCTTCAGTCATCAATCCATCCAACCATACCTCCTACCAAAAAAACAAAAAAACCGTGCTGACGACACTCTAATCATCCCATTGACCTTTATTCTCTGTTCACATTAAAACATCTCTACCCGATTCGTCGGAGAGTGCGCAGTCTTCAAATCTTCTACACCAACGTGCAAGGCAATGCCGTGTGTCCGTTTTCTGACGGCCAAGTCACACCTTGAGTCGTAGAGTGTGACTATACCCCGCGCACATGCTACCTTCTAGCCCCCACCGCCAGCGCCGTAGTCCCAACGGAAGTAATCCCCATCATCCCTCCTTCGTCATCTGAGAACAAAGAGAGAATTGTGCACGGTTGGGTGAGAAGGAGGCGAAGGGGATGGGTCATAGACGGAGCGTTGTTATGCCTATGTGGTGGCCGGGGGAAGGCGGTCGCGTCTTTGCTTGTGCCACTGTTTACAGTAATAGTAAGAGGTGATAGAGGCGCGCTCGCGCGTACCAACGGTAAGTCTAGTGATTCTGTGGTGCGTCCCCAGAGAACCACTCTCTAGGGTCAGCATATTAGGGCGCGCCATTATCCTATCCTCTCCCGCTTTACTTCCTACCTTTCAAAGAGGTCAGTACCCATTACAGCTGGGAACAGGTGAAGTGTGGCGCAACGGTCACCCATCCCACTGGTAAACCAACGCTCGATCTCATTGAACTTGGGGTCTTTTTATGCTGTGTGAGTGAAGGCGTCGTCGGTTTGTCTCTGGAACATTGGAAGCCTAATGATCGAGGAGGGAATTTTTGCATTTATAGAGACGTCTACAACGTTCGGGCGAGGCCGCGCGAGGGGCGTCGCGGGTTGGGAGCGGATCAGCGATGAATCATGACAATCACAAGCGCACTCGCTATACGGTTGTATGGCATCTTCTGTTCACCAGAGGCAAGATATGCTTATTCACAAATCGTTAGAGATAACTACAGAAAAATCTATACTCAAATTGGAGAGACGGAGGAGAACTCAATATTACATTATCAATATTTCCATGTCGAGTATGCGCGCACGCGAGTATGTTGGTGCGGTGTGTGATAGGATGATAGTGAATGTGGTTGTGTTTGTGTGTTTGTGGTACGGACTGCGGCGTGCGTACGTGTGTGTGTGTGTTGTGCGTGCTGCGTGTGAGAGGTCTGTTTGTCTGTCAGTCTCTCTGAATCGCTGGTGCGCAGTCATTGAGTTTTATTACTATCAGACCAATTCACGAAAGTGGTCGTGCTTGCATTCACAAACGGGACCTCGGTTTATTAGTCCTCATCCAAGGTTTTTAGGAAGTTAAGCAAACAATAAGGTCAATTCACTTTGGTTTGTGTGGAGTCGTAGACGAAGATTCCCTGGAATTTCAACTGGCCCCCCGACAGTCATTTCATAGGTGAGGGAAAGGCGCAAGTTCCCTCTTGAGTGCTCATCGGTCAAAAAGGGGCCAACTTATGTTAAAAGGCCCTCACAGCCAACCCATAATAAACTGTATGATTAGTGATGTGTGGTGGTGATGGTGGTAATAAAATAAAATGAGAATATGAGGAGTATTTATGATGAAATGTTTGTGGGAAATGATTGATATGTGCGTACGCTGGTGGTAACATTTATAGCAGTACTAATGATATGAAGATGAAAACAGACAAGAAACACTGACAAATTAAAAAGCACTTAAAAAATTCCGAGATAACAGAAAGAAAAACTAGCATCAAAATAGTAAAGATAATATCAAATAATGATAAAAAAAAAAATAAAAACAAATATAACAACAATACATAACATTATTAAAGTGTGACATCATAATATTTCGCTTTTCAATACAACCACTACTGACACTACATGCAATACTCTGAACCACATCAATACATCAAACAATACCCCACAAGATGAATACTCGATGCCCAGAAATCCATAAAACATACTTAGCCTGGCTTATTGATAAGCGCATTAAAAGAAATTGCCACTGGCAAATACGGAAGAAAAACACCCCACAAGACCATCAATTAGGTGACAGAGTTCAGGCTCCAGAGTATTCTCGCAAGGCATTGAACGGACCACCCCAAAAGCGTATTCATTAGTAGTTAACTATTAGGAGAGTATCGAGGTGAGGTGAGTAGGGTAGTTAGGTGTTTTGAAGTTGTATAGTTAGTATTAGTAGTAGTGTATGAGTAGTAGGTTAGTAGTATTGATAGTATAGTATGGAGTAGTAGTAGTAGAAGTAGTAGTAGTTGTGGAATAGAAGAAGTATTAGGTGTATTGTGAGTATGAGTAAGATAGTTGAGTATGGTATTAGTGATAGTAGTTTTTTTGTAGTTAGTAGGAAGGAGGAGTAGATGATGAGTAGATGTTATATTTAGATTGAAGTTGGTTTAAAAATAGTTTAAGAGATTGTAGTTGTTGTTATAGATGGGGGGTGGTGTGGGGGGTGGGTTTTGTTTTGTTATATTGTTGGAGTTGTAGATTGTGGTTGTTGGTGTTTAGGTTAAGTGTTTGTGAGTTGTTTGGTTTGATATGATGGATATGATTGGGAGAAGATGGTGTGTGGTATGAAGAAGTATTTTAATGGATGGGTGTTGGGGTTGAGGGAGGGGGGGATGGAAGTGGGGAGTGAAGTTGTGTGAGGAAGGTGAGGTGGGGGGGTATGGGTGGGAGGGGAAGAGTGGGGGGGGTGGTGAAAGTGGTGGGGGGGGAGTGGAGGGGGGGTGGGGGTGGGGGGGGGGGAGGGGTTGGGGGGGGGTGTAGGGGTGTGGATAGTAGAGATGAGGTGGGGGGGTGTGGGGTGATGTAAGATGAAGGTTTTATGTAATTTAGTATATATGGGTGGTGGTTGAATAATGGTAAGATCAAATGGGCTATTAGTAACACTTTCTGCTTTTAAACATGCCTTACCTTTCAACCCCAGCGCAGCTTACCTCATAGTAATACAAGCACCTACCTGATACCTTTCGAAATCCATTCTGCTTGATGAACCAAACGTGGAAACCGCTCTTTCTTCACAACGTGACACGCTTGAGCAAGTAGACCTGCATCACAATCCATCGAATTGCGCGCTGCCGAACTTCCTGCCACGCGCTGACGCAAACTGCAAGCCGAATGAGGATGACGAGCTGTTGACGATGGACGGTCGCACCGTGAACACATCCTTGGCTGTGGGGTTTTTTTCGTTGTAAAGGGTCACCGGGGGGATTTTGGATGGAAATCATTCAAAAAAGGAAAAATTTGGTCGAGGTTTTTGGGGGTATTGATGTAAGCAAAACCCCTGGCTCAGTATTTAAAATTGTGCTTTGTTAGTATTAAAATTCCCCTTATAGAAAATTAAAAGGTTTTTTTTTTAAAACCTACTTACATGATTTGGGCTTCTGAGTGGCCTTGGGTTTTAAGCTAGGGGCGTCCCAACAGCTCAAACCAGTAAAAAGAACAAAGAAAGATTGTGAGGAGAGGTGGACGCAGTCGGGCAATTTTTGAAAAAACGTCTGGGGGTGTTCGGGCCCGTTAGCGGGGATGCCGCCACCCTAGAGTTAGTTCTCACTGCTGGCAAGAGAGGTTTTCCAGGGTGCGTCAGCTCTTCCTCGATAGCATAGCCTATGGTTGAAAATTCGCTGGCAATTGGCGACCCGGGTTCGATTCCTTTCAAGGGGGTTTTTTTTCCCCCTGGATAAATCAGTGCAGCCCCCCACTTCCCCAAAAGTCCTTCGGAAGACTATAAACCGGGGCCCCCGTGTGCGAACGCACGCAAAACTCTTGCGCCAGTTTTAAAACCCTGTTCCCTTTTCGTATGAGTGGCCATTGTGTGGGGGGAACGATGAAAAAATTTTCAAACGCATACACCGGAGACTGCAGCAAAAATGTACATGAGTGCTTTTTCCATTACCTCGATATAAAAAAATAAAAATTTATTTTTTTTTTAAAAAAATTTAAAAGCCCGAGCGCGCGCGCGGCCCCCACACCACACACCACACACACACACCACACCCCACCAAAACACACACACACACCTGTGTTCATGGGGTTTTTTCCGCGCAATCTCGCAAACCCAGCCTAACCAAGCCGGGCAAACTTCTCTCCCGCTGGCACTTTAGACCTGGCTTCGATGGTCATTTCCGTGGGTATGCCCTTTTTTTTCTGTAAAACACCACAGCACGCACCACGCACGCACGCACGCAGCACGCGGGATCGCAAAAATTCAAAAACCCTTTGTTCCCAGAAATCTTTTAACTCGAAGCACATTAATAATAAAAATAAAAAAAAAAAAATAATAAAAATAATAAAAAAGATAATAAAAAAAAAAAAACAAAATGTAAAAAATAATTTGATCACGACAGGGGGTTTTTTTTTTTTCTTTTTATCAGAAGGGGATACATTACAAAAAAAGCTCAAAAACCCCTTAAATCCCCCAAAATTGGCACCCCCACGGTCCTTGGGGAGAGGGCGGGGCAGGGGTATTTAATTTATCAATAGAAATTCCCCTTTGAAAATTTTTTGGGTAAAAACCCCAAAAATTTTTTTGAAAAAAATAAAAAAATTTTTTGAAACAAAATTTTTTTTTTTATTTTTGGGGCGGGTTGTTTTGGGGTCTTTTGGGGGGGGTAACTTTTTTTGGGGGGGTGTTTTTTTTTTTTTTATTATTTTTTAAAAATTTGTTAAAAACAAAATTTTTTAGGAAGGGGGGATTGTTGGGAATTTTTGGGGGTTTAGGGAAAGGGGTTTAAAAATTTTTTTGGGAAAAAAAATTATTTTTGTTGGGGTTTTGGAAGAAAAGAAAATTTTAAAATAAATTTAAAGTTTTAAATAATAATAATGGGTTAAAAATTATTTAAATAGGTAGTAAATTTTTTAAATTTTAAATTTAAATTTTTTTGGGGGGTTTGTTTTTTTTAAAAAGGCAGGGTTTTGTGGCAAAACCCCCAAAATTTCCTTGGGAGGGGGACTTTTAAACCAAGTTTCCCGTGTACAAAAGAAACCAAAGGGATTATTTTATTTTGGGTTTTCGACATTTTTAAATTTCCACCCTAAAGGGAAAAATTTATTTAAAACCCAAAGATTTCCTCCCCCTGTTTCATATCAAAAACTTTTATCCCCCCTTCACAAAACCCATGTCCTATCACCCTGCTAAAGTAAACGACCTGTGTGATTTGTGTGGGGGTGTTTTTGTGTGTGTGTGTTTTTTAAAAAATCTTTTACTTTTTAAAAATTTTTATAACATAGTTTTTTGTCGTAGCGCCCCCATGTTTGTAAAAATCTG
Organism: Rapana venosa; assembly: GCA_028751875.1. Lineage (NCBI taxonomy): Eukaryota > Metazoa > Mollusca > Gastropoda > Neogastropoda > Muricidae > Rapana > Rapana venosa. The sequence continues at coordinate 1,742 of JAQIHA010000359.1, read as the reverse complement.
TTTTTTTTAAAACTATTGATTATTTATCATTGATTGCTTGTTTGGTAAGTTTAAAGGTTAAATGCATGCGCTTTGATTTGCCCTTGAAAGATATAGCGCTATATAAGTTCCATTTATTCTTCTTCGTCTTCTTCTTCTTCTTCTTCTTCTTCTTCTTCTTCTTCTTATTATTGCTTTAAAACCAGTTTCCTCTTTAGGAAGAGATGGTTGGCATTTGCAAGAGAGAGAGAGAGAACAAAAACAAACAAACAAACGAACATACAAGCAAACAAACAAAGCATTATGCATGCGATTTGCATCCACTGCTTTAAGTGGGACACAGATGTGTTAATTTATTGACTCGTCTAGAAATGTATAGCTAAGATCTGTGTATTCGTTACCATGGAACGAGAGGTGACGCTCCTTTTCAGTTTCAGCATCACGTTAAGTACAGTTTCTCTCTTTCTTGATAATAAGAAGAAGAAGAAGAAGAAGAAGAAGAAGAAGAAGAAGAAGAAGAAGAAGAAAGAAGAAGAAGAAGAAGAAGAAGAAAAGAAGAAGAAGAAGAAGAAGAAGAAGAAGAAGAACAAGGATTTAATAAATAAAAAATGTATGGTATTTATATACGCGAATCTTGAAAGCAAACAAATCGAAGCGCTTGCATTCAAGTCATTTACGGCGCTTTTGCAACCGCCCACAGAATATTAGAATTAACATAGTATTAAATTATACTCACACACAAAACACACACAAACACACACACCAACACACAAACACACACACACACACACACACACACACACACACACACACCACACACACACACACACACACACAACACTCGAACACATTCACTGTATGATCAGTAAATGTTGTTGTTGTTGACGTAAAATCGAAGACAACAACAACAACATTCACTGTATCCATGCACATTATTGTTGATATATTAAGAATATTGAATCTTAGTTGAGCAACAGCAACCCGGAAGGAATACGTGTCCATATCGTTCATGTAATTTTCTCTTTCAAATACTGCTTTAACGCTTCCATTCTTCCAGAAACCAACCAGTAAAAGTCTTTGATGGACAGCTACTAAAAATGTCTTAGCATATCCTGCTCCTTGGTACAGCCAAACAAAACCATACCCAGTATAACACAGAATCTCTCTCACACTCATAATTCGACAACTGTTGCCACATCCAACCAATTCAACGAACATTTGATACGCTTTGCAGGGTAACCTTTCATTCTCCATAAGTTTACTACTTTTAACCAATATCCGACAGAAGTATGTTCTTTCGAGCCAGAAGGCCCATAGAGCCGGAGCTTATCCCGGTTTTTGTAGCGTTAAGCGAACTGATGGTTTTTCACCACCCCTGTGACAGGACGCTAGTCTGTCGCCAGATACTTCCCCAGCAGAGCTGGTACCCACTTGTACACCTGGGTGGAGTGAAGAAAATAGGAGTAAAGTGTCTTTCCCAAGGACACAACACCGAGCCGAGCGGGGATCGAACCCGCGACCTCTGGATCACGAGTTGACCGCCTAAACCACTCGACCACGGTGCCTCCATCCGACAGAAGCAACATAAGAATTCACAAACAATGGAAACATGCCTAAATCAGCATGCACCATTGTGTTTTTGTGTCCTGGATGGAACTCCCTTTTACACGCTCTGAAATGTACATGCAAAACAACAGATTATGTAGTTAAACAGCATCAGGCAACATGTGGACACCAAAGCTAACATTTCGCAACCCGGAAAG
>JAQIHA010000358.1:0-14359 GCA_028751875.1 Rapana venosa | reverse complement strand
AAACCTTTCATGCCCATTTTTTGAAAACTCCCTCACCAGCTTAAATTTTCCAGTAATTTAAATTGCGCATTTGAAATTGTGAAAGGTCTTTTTACAGTCCCATAGGACATTTGTTATAGTGACATTTACGTTAATGAATTGTTGGGGGTTTGTTTTGTGGTTTTTTTAATTAACTGTTTGCATTGCCAAGTTTTACGAGATTATTATTTATTTTTTTTAACTCCACATCGTCGCTCCGGGTTTTTTGTTTTTGTTTTGGTTTTGGGTTTTGTTTTTGTTTTTTTGGTTTTTGGTAGGGGGGGGGGGGGGCGTCTAATATCACTAAAAGTGTAACAGGACGTAAAATTGGAAGTCAACAACACACACACAAACACACCACACACAACACACACACACAACACACACACACTCAACTGTTATAGCCATTCTTTGAGAACTAAAGACACGTAAAGGGAAAATGTAATTATTGCAATTTTTTCACGATTTTAAAATATTTAAAAAAAGGTGGGGGTGGGGAGGGGGGGCAAGACATGAATGAAATACATATAGAAAATCAACTGTGTAAATGTCAAACAAAAAACCACGTTGCATTTAGTTCATGGTTGCCATGGTCTAGACCAAACAGTCATATTGGGAAAGAAAATGTAAAATATCTTTCCAAATTTATCTGTACACACTAGTTCTGAACTATTAAGTACAGTTCTCCCTGTGATCGATCCTGTAATCAGTATTTTGACAGTTGTGTGTGTTTGTATAGTGTCAGGTCTGACACTGACTTGTATATATGTTACATTTGTACAAAAACGATTGGCGACGAAAAAGATCGTTTGTATTTTTTCCCCGCAATATTCCAAAGGTACGTTGATTGAAATGTTACCTACAAATGGGGGTCATATTTTATATTTCTTCTTTTTATTTTTTTTACCTATATCTTTTTTCTTTTTTATTTATATTATTTTCAATTATCTTTTATTTAAATTTTCTTTATATTAATTTTTCTTCTTCTTTACTAATCTCTATTTTTTAATTGATCTATCTTATTTATTGATATTAATTCTTTTTTATTATTTAGCATTATCTTTTTATGTTTCCTTCTTTCCTTTTTGTTCATTCGTTGGCTCGTCCCTTTCAGTTTGTTGGGTCGTTCCTTTTTCGTTGTTTCTTTCTTTCTTCTTCCTTTCTTTCTTTCTTTCTTTCTTTTCCTTTCTTTCATTCTTCTCATTCTAACCGTCTTTCTGTTCCTCTGTCTCTTTATGTGGTGTTTATTTGTTGTCTTTTTTTTTACATCTTTCTCTAGCGTGCTTTTTTCCATTCTTCTTTCTTTCTGTCAATCCTCAAAGTATTTTTCTTTCTTCTACTTCTTTTTCCTTTTTTATTTCTTGCATTCTTTTTTTTCCTTCTTTCGCGCTTGTTTGTGTTTGCCTTTTCTTTTTCTTTTTCTGTTTAATTTTCGTTCATTTTTTTTTTTCTCTCTTTTTTCTTTGCTCTTATCATTGTCTTTTCTTCTTTCGTTCTTTTGTTTCCTGATTCCTCCCTACCTTTTTTATCAAATATCTTCCTCTCTTTTTCCATTTAAAAATCATAAAGTTTTACACCACATAACCACAAAACTTACGCCTTTGTCCTTACAAAACTTATGCCTCTGTCCTTACAAAACTTACGCTTCTGTCCTTACAAAACTTACGTTTCTGTCCTTACAAAACTTACGCTTCTGTCCTTACAAAACTTACGCTTCTGTCCTTACAAAACTTACGCTTCTATCCTTACAAAACTTACGACATTACGCTTCTGTCCTACAAAACTTACATAATTAGATTTGTCCTTACCAACGTACGCTTCTGTTCTTTCAAATCTTTTCGCTGCTGTCCTTACAAAACTGGAAAACTTCTGTCATTCCAAGCTGTGGAATGTTTAACACCCTCCAACAAATCTGGACAGGGAAAGTAATTTTTCGCTCGAAGTGACAAATATTGTGATGGAGGGAAGAGACATTCAGCTTTAGCTTTTGTTTGGGATTTTTTATAGATAAAAAGTTAGACACTGTTCATTGATTTGTTTAATGATTAAAGCAGTCCAAGATATGGGAACATTTCGTCATCACGATTGATAGGGGGGGATAGCTCATTCACACCCAAGTTATCATGATGTATGGCCATCATTCGACCCAAAAACTACACTTTCAAAAGATTGGTCAGGAAAGTGATTAAAAAGCAATATCATTTACAGACCCTTCTCAATGATATTATTTGACAGTCGTGTGGAGATTGGTAAAAAGCGAAGCTGGGGTGTATATCAAATATAAAAGGTATTATTAATTTTAAAAAATCCTATATTGATCACATTAGCACTATATTCACCAACTGTATGGCACACTTCTGGATTATTATCAATAATAAAGCATTCCTCGTCAATAAATAATACAAACCACATTACGTACAAGTCCAAAACATGAACGGAAAAAGGCACACACACATACAAAATATCGCACATTCACAATCAGCCTACTGAAATAATTATGTTTATCAAAGAAGCTCATGGATCCGACTCTTGCATTATCAGTAAATTTGTAAATCTTTCATACTGGATCCAGCCACAGGCACATGAAATTCACCCTGTAGTATCTCTGTGAATATCTGATGAGCCTCTGTAACCGTTTCAAACCGTTTTTATTCAAAGGACTGCCAAGACGTTTACTGGTTTCCCCCATAACATAATGGATACACGCACGTTACCGCGCATACGCACGAACGCGCGCGCACACACTCACACACACACGCTTACGCGCGAACGCGCGAGTGCAACACAACCACACACACACAACCACACATCCACGATACGCACGAAACTACCCACACACACACACACACACAACACACACACACCACACACGCATACGCACAGAACCTACCCACCCCACAACACACACACACCACTCACACACAACACACCAAGCATACGCACGAACTTCACACTACAACACCCTACCACCACTACACACTCACTCACACACCACTCACACACCCACACACACACTCCTCACCACCACCACTCACTCACACACACACAAACCACACCTCCACTCACTACTACACACACACACCACACCACACACACACACCATTGGGAGAAGACACACCAATATGGGAGGACTTCATACAGAAGGGACACAACCTGAGTAGCTTACACCAGCATAACAACTGACAAGGGAGAAAAAACCCCTCGATAACACAGTAATGGAAGGGAAATTAAGCCAATTGGGAACAGACACTGCCCCCCCCCGGAGAATTGGACCCCTCCCCCCTTATTAGGGAAACTGATAGTTCTGCTACCAGGATATATGGAAACGTCACACATGCAGAAACACAGAAGAAACGCAGTTTAGAGGAAACAAAATCATTTCAATAAAATAAAAGACTTGGCGAGGGGGTGGTGGTGGTGGCGGGTTGTATAAAAGACTGGAAAGATATGTTACTAAGAATGTGGTTCAGAGTGCTATTTATCTATTCAATTATGTACTTTCTTATATCGAGGGATAATGGATATAAGCATTGAATGGTTATGGGTGCTTTTTTTTAAACTTCCCGTCCCCGGTGTATGCGGTTTTGTATATATTTTGGGTGTCATCCCTTCTCACCGGACACAATGGCCTACTCTACGAAAAGCGGAACAGGATTTAACTTGTTTAGACATGAGGGGAAAGGCATAGTTTGAAGCGAACCACTAAAGTGTGAAAACGAACCCCTGGGGGATATTTTTATAAATGGGTAGGGGATAGTTTGGGGGGGGGGGGGAGGAGGAGGAGACACAAACAATGAAACAGACCTGTAAGGGGTTGGGGGGGGTTGTTCGTTACTTGGGCTAGAGCTCTCAGGTTCACTAACAGATACTTTGCCTATACCACCCGTTTGTGCCAACGATTGAGGTGTCTGTATTCCGACTTCGGGGATAAGTCTAAACACAACTAACTCTGATGTGCATGTGTGTGTGTGTGTGTTTTTTTTTAAAGACTCTGTCATCTGTTTCCTACTAGCACAAATGGCCTACTCTTCCGAAAAGCGGAACGGGTTTTAACGTGTGCGCTGGTCTGTGTGCGTTGGTACATGGGGACTCGGTTTATAGTCTCATCTTAAGGATTTTTCTGGGGTAGTGGAGTTGGTATTGATGGTTAACTCAAGGGAAAATCCCTAATAACGGGTGCCTCTGCGGTGTGGTTCCAATGGGTCATATAAGATGCACCAGCTCAATGTTCTACCACTAGGCTATCCCACTCCTGTAAGCCTATAATCTGGGGGCGGGGGTGGGGGTGAGAGGGGGGGGGATAGTGTTAACAGGATAGATAGTTTGATCAGGAACTCAACGCATCAAGGACATATTGGTTTCAAACCTAAGATTTTCCTCTATGTTTCATTACATAGACTCAACTGTCTTTTCAACAGCAAAAATTCCACCACCCTGCCAAAGTGTATAACATCTGTGTGGGTGGTGTGTGTGTGTGTGTGTTGTGTGTGCATTTGGACCTTGTTTTTAGAACTCATTCACTTGTGCGTTGGTTGCATGACTGTGTAAGAATGAGTTGAGTTGCAAGGGCTTTCATTTGTATCTGTGCATGATAAGGGCTATATAAATTCCATTTTGCCAGTAGTAGTATCTAGTAGTTATTAACAGGACTAGCATTAGTCCTAGTTGGGGACTAATTCATTTATTTTATTTTTTTATTTCGGGATAATGGAATAGTCTATGTGCTTTTTTTTTACATCCAGCTCCCCTTCGCTGGGTATCCAACCAGCACACAATGGCCTACTCTTCCGAAAAGCGAAACAAGTTTTAACGAGTGCGCAAGATGTTCTGCTCTGGGCACACACGGGACTTGATTTATAGTCTCATCCAAAGGTCTGGAGTGGAATGGAGTCGGCACTGATGTTAAAACCTTTTCCCTAGAGGGTTACCCCTACAGGGCAACCAACCATCTACTGACCCTTCCCTTTGTATCACCCATTACTGCTGGGTTACGGTTTTGCATACAAATGTACACAGTGCACGTGTATGGGGAAAGAGAGGGTTCTCTCCCCTTAACGTAGGGATAGTGTTAACTGCAGGGGAAACTATATCCCCCTGAACGGGATTCGAATCTGGGTCAGCAGATAACGAGCGCAATGCACACCATCAATCTAACTAACCAAGCTATTCCGTCCTTCTAAACAGACTGGACCCAAATTTTGATGCAACACGAACTTGAAAGACATAGCAGTGTGTGTGTGTGTGGGGGGGGGGGGGGGGGAAAGGGGGATATAAACTGGGAAAGCTTTAGTTCTGAGGAAACACAAACGTGAGAAGTATTATCCAGGTGGGGAAACTACACCTCCAAAAACTATTGAGCCTGGTGGGAATACTGGCACGCAGAATTTGGTGGACAAATGTGCATGGGGGGAAGGGGACATTTAATGAGGAAACATCAACCTGGGAGGACATATACTGGGGGAAACATCGATCTCCGTGGGGAAACACAGGTTAGGGGAACATAGATATCTGGGCAAAAGTACATCAGGAAAAGAAAAACTTGAAAAAAAATCATGAAAGAAATGTGTGGTGGGTGGGGTGAGGTTTAGACTCATGAAGAAACATAGGTTCACATCAAAGACTTCATTGCAAGTGTATAGTCTGTTTCTGAACACTTAGAGCATGCATTGTATTCGTAAAATAGACTGCTTTTCGATACTTCCTTGCCATACAGAGCAACATAAAGATTTCTCTGATACCTGATATCCCTTTCTAAATAAAATAAAAAGTCGTGGTGACATGTGCACGAAACTACTAAAATAACACTTATATCTTCATTACCTTTTTTGGACCCAGAAATGGCCTCACCTGCGCAAGAAAATTGTCTTGGTGAGTATTGATAATAAGTGTGGTACCAATACAAAGTTACAATAGTGAGGCCCTGTAAAACAGCAGTGTTTTTCAAGTTAATGAACACGCATCCACAAAAACAACCAAAAAAGCCATCTTGCCTACCTGACAACTGAAAGATCTTAGGGGTAACATTTAAAATGGTACACTACTTTCATTTCAATCATGGCAAAATATTGTCTTCACAAAAATTCAAACTGCTCTCTCTCTCTCTAAGAACAGCAAGTCGCCACAAGTTCAGCGCCACCCATTTCCAGTTTTCTTTTCCTGTCTATGAGTGTCAAGATGCCCCAAAAAGATTCGTCATAGTTTTGTTGTTGGTTTTTTGCTGTCCATATTTTCTTTTTGTCTTTTTTTTATTTTTTGTCGTTCCTCAGCTAGAGCTCGGAGATTCACACCAATGATAAGATTTGTTTGCCTATGTGACCGTGTTTTGTGGCCCACCCTAAATAAATTAAGGTAGCCGCATTTGACTTCGGGGGAATGTGTCCGTTTAACCTTGCGTGGAATGGGGGTTTTTCTTGTAATTTTACACAGGAGTTGTGTTGGTAAAAAAAAAAAAAGGTAAAGGAGTCCCATAACCTATAAGGTCGTAGGGGAGCGAGGAGGCGTCAGAGACCTCACTTCTCTAGGGGCCAGCATATTGAGGGCGGCGGCGCCCATCTCCTCTCCCTCGCCATTGAGTTGTGTTGGGGTTGGGTTGTTTTTTTCCCCCCAGAGAGTGAAGCGAGGTCCAGGCTGTAGACAAGCCTTCAGAGTAGAGTAGCCAGTGTCCATCGTGAAGGGTTGATAGGGGGCGGGGGTGGGGGGGGGGGGGTGGGTCAGTTGGCCCGTGTGTCTGATGCGTAGTAGTTCGGCCGCTCTGATACCGGTGCTGTATGTGGCCCTTTAAATCCATAGACGTAACCTGTGGAAACGTAGGTGTTACGATTAAGAAGAGAAATCTGTGTACTTTACGTTTGTTTTGATTGCTCTGTTTGTGTGTCTGTCTGTGTGGCAGTTTGTTAGTGGGCGGCTGGGCTGTCTGTCTGTCTGTCTGTCTGTCTGTCTCTCTCTCTCTCTCTCTCTCTCTCTCTATATATCTATCTCGCTCTCGCTCTCCTCTCTTCCCTCTTCTCTCTCTCTCTCTCTTCTCTCTATCTCGCTCTCGCTCTATCCCCTCTCCTTCTCTCTCCCACTCTCTCCCTACTCTCTCTCTCTTCTCTATCTCTTCTCTTTCTCTCTCTCTCTCTCTTCTTGCTCTCGCTCTCTCCCTCTCTTCCCCCCTCTTTCTCTCCCTCTCTCTCTATCTCCCTCGCTTTCATATGTCCACTCAATATACCCATCATCTTTTGTATTGTGGTCTAAGGCCGAGTGATAAGTGTAAAGGTCCTGAAGGTCTGAACTACTCTCTCCTCTCTCTCTCTCTCTCTCTCTCCTCTCTGCTCCGTCTCTCTCTCTCTACTCTCCTCCTCTTCTCTCTCTCTCTCTCTATGACTCTCTGTATTGCCTAGTGGCTAGAACTATTGCATCTCGCAATTGACGACCGGGAATTCGATTCCCGTTCAAGGGATATTTTCCTCTGGAAGTTAACATAGTCCGATCCACTTCCCCAAAAGTCTTCGGATGAGCCAAGGTCCCGTTGTGCGAACGCAGTAGAAATCTTGCGCCACCGTTAAAACCCTTTCCGCTTTTCGGAAGAGTAGGCCATTGTGTGCTGGTGGGAATGGATGACAAAATTTACAAAACTGCATACACACGGGGTCTGGATTTTTTTTTTTAAAGCACATGAGTGCTTATTCCATTATCCTCAAAATAAAAGAATAAAATAAAAAATAAATAAATAAAATCTCTCTCCACAAGAAGAAATAAGATCCATTTTTCTAGGAATTCCTTCTTATGTTGACTAATACTACTTTTCTTTAAAAACAAAAAACATTGCTTATTACATTAAGCCATGGTGAAATTCACTTGCTTAATTCAGCAGAGACATTTAGATTACAACAATATGGTTGATGTCATTCTCTTGCGTCATTATTACTGACACCTCACATTATTTTGTTGTTGTTGTACCATGTTCCTGGGTTCAAGGTGAAGCTCCAAGGTTCACCAATGGTGAGATTTTTTTTGTATGTGACAGTATGTTGCCCTCATGAAGGTAGGCGCATAACACACACACACACACACACACACCCACACACAACACACAACACACATGTCCTTCCGATGAGACTATAAACCGAGGTCCCGTGTGGCGAAACGCAAGCAGAACTTCTTGCACTCACGTTAAATCCTGTTAGCTTTTCGTAAGAGTAGGCCAATTGTGTGCCGGGTGAGAAACAGATGACTGAATTTACAAACCGCAAGAGAAAACACAGGTGATACAGGATTTGTAAAAAAAACAGCACAGTGAGTTGGGGGCCTTTGTATTCCATTTATCCTCGATGTAAAAGAAAGAAAGTATATTTTAAAAAATATATAAATATACCTTAGAAGGTCTTTTCCGTGGAGATAAGTCGCAATGTTCTCACGTTCATCCACTGTTTGTGCCAGTCTCGATCAGCTTGCGATGCGCACAGCACAGGAAGTGGACGTCGATGCCGGAAGTCGGCCACAGCCTGGCAGTAACTGCCTTTCCAGATGTGCATGCACGTGCACAGGCATTGCACAGTCGTCAGGACAATGGTCAGTGGGTGGTGGTTGGTGGTTGTGTGGTGTTGGTGTGGGGGGGGGGGGGTTAGTGGTATGTGTGGTGGTGGTGGTGTGGGTTGTGGGGGTGGTGGTGGTGGGGGTGGTGGTGGTGGGTGGGGTGGGTCTGGTGGCGTGTGGTGTGTGGGTGTGTGGGTGGGTTGTGGTGGTGGTGGTGTGTGTGTGTGGTTTGTTTGAGGGGGGGGTAGTGGGGGGGGGGGGTGGGTGCGTGTGAGGGGGGGGGGGGTGAGTAGTGGTGTGTGTGTGTGTTTGTTGGGTGTGTGTGGGGGTGTTTGTTGTGTGTGTGTGTGTGTGGTTGGCGTGTGTGGTGTGTGGGTGGTTGGTTATGTGTGTGGTGAGGGGAGTGGAGAGTGTGTGTGGGGTTCGGTGGTGGTGGGGGGTGTGTATGTGTGTGGTTGGGGTGTGTTGGTTGGGGGGGAGGGGGTGTAAGTGATGTAGTGTTGTTCGGTGGGAGGATGGTGGGTGGTAGTGATGGTGTTGATGGTGGTGTGTGGATTGTGGTGATGTGATGCTGGTGGTGGTGGGTGTTTGGTTGGTGTGTGGGGGATGGTGGTGGTGGGTTGGTGTGATGTATGTGTTGTGTGTGGTGGTGGATTATGGTGGTCGTTGTTGGTTAGAGTGTGGTGGTGGTTTGTGTGTTGTGTGTGTGTGTGTGTGATATTCCGTGTTGCTAGGGATGTTCTTTGGGTGTGAGTGTGTGTTGTGTGATGTGTGGTGGTTTGTGTTGTGTGTGATGTTGGTTGGTGGTGGTTGGTGGGAATTTTGTTGTAGTTTGTGTGGTTGGTGTGTTTGTGTGGGGGGGGGGTGGGGGTGGTGGTAGTGTGTGTGGGGGGATGTGGTGGTAGTGATGGTGGTGATGGTGTGTTAAGTTTGTTTTGTTTGTGTGTGTGTGGTGGTGGTGTTGTATGGTCGATGGTGGTGGTGTATAGGGGTGGTGGTAGTGTGTGTGGTGGTGTTGTGTGTGTGTGGTGATGGGGGGTGGTGGTTGGTGTGGGGGGGGGAGGGGGGGTTGGTAGTGTGTTGGTGGTGGTGTGTGTTCTGTGTGTAAGTGGGTTTTGTGGTGTTGGGGGGGAGTGTGGGGGTGAGTGGAGGTCGCTGTCGTGTGCGTGTGTTGTGAGCAGTGGAGTGCGTGGTGGTGGTGGTGTTGGTGGTGTTGGTGGTGGTGGTGGTGGTGGTGGTTGGTGGTGGTGGTGATGGTGGTTGGTTGGTGGTGGTGGAGTCCTGCTTGCATGAGTACAATACGTGTGCTGCTTTGATGCGTTTTGCACAGTCGTCAGGACAATGTCAAAGTGGTGGTGGTTTGGCGTGGGAGGATGTGTGTGGGAGGAAAGGGGGAGAAAGGGGGTGCGAGTGTGTGAGTGTGTGTAGGTGTGTGTCTGTGTGTGTGTGTGTGTTGTTTGTGTGTGTGTGTGTTGTGGGTCGTGTGTGTTCTTGTGTGTTTGTGTGTGTGGTGTGTGTGGCGGGGGGATGGGGGTTGGGTGAAGTGTTTTTTAGGTTTTTGTGTGTGTGCGGGGGGGGGGGGGGGGGAGGCGTGCGTGCGAGCGTTGTTGTGGTGTGTATGCGTGTGTTTCCAGGTGTGTGTGTTTTTTGTTTCTTTCAAATAAAATCAATCAATCAATAGCGTAACAAAACGGCATTACAGTATACTATCAACATTCTTTTCTCACAAAGCTTCCTCCTATTTATTAAAAAAAAAGAAGTCGTTTGTTCCCCTTCAGCAAACAAACGCATGACTTCAGACTTACGATCTCTCAAACCCAGGGTCAAGGCTGGAGTGAGAGAAGAGTGGGGGGGAGAGAGAGGAAGAGACAGAGAGAGACAGAGAGAGAGTAGAGAGAGAGATGTGAGAGAGAGGGTGAGAAGAGAGAGTGAGTAGAGAGAGACAGAGATGAGAGAGAAAGAGAGAGAGTGAGAGAGAGACCAGACAGACAGACAAGAGAAGAGACAGACGAGGAGGACAGATGAGAGACAGGAGAGAAAAGACAGAGCGAGACAGAGTGAGAGATCTGAAAGTATTTATTCATGGAAAGGCCGTTGGCCCATAATGAAGGGGGTTGCAGATAATCACTGAATACGATAGGGAAATACATTGTGGAAGTACAGCTGAGAAAACATATGCAAGCCCCACCCCCCCCCCCCCCCAAACTCACAAGGGGGACGGGATATGACTTGTGGTGAGAACATGCGCTCGCATCCGACGACACGGGTTCGATTCCCGTTCAAGGGGCTATTTTCCCCTGCAGTAAACATCAGTGCAGATTCACTCCCCCAAAGTCTTCGGATGAAACTATAAACCGAGGCTTCGTGTGCGGGACGCAACGCAGGAACATCTTGCGCACAAGTTAAAATTCGTTCCGTTTTTCGTTAAGAGTAGGCAATTGTGTGCGGTGGGAACTGATGACAGAATTTACAAAACCGCATACACACGGGGACTGGATGTAAAAAAGCACACGAGTGCTTATTCCATTATCCTCGATATAAAAGAAAAAAATTTAATTTAATAAAATCTTGCCCCCTTACATAACATCGCTTATTTTAAGGGATTTCTATGAATATACAGCTAAATTTCGAAAGATATTGGGATTATTACATGCTAGGAGCAAACAGAGTCTAAATACACTAGGCTGGCTGACATATTTTGCTGGGAGATATTTTTGCCGAATGTCATTAAAGGTGGGACGACAACTTAAGACAAAATGTATTTCATCTTCTGTTGCTTCATTACATAAAGAGCGTTGTTGTATCAGATTCACTATGCATTCTGTATCTAAGTTTATGAACATTTATATCAAACACACTCAGTTGTGGAGAGAGAGAGAGAGATGGAGAGATTCGATATGTGATGAGAGAGAGAGAGATGATGAGAGAAGTGAATGAGGAGAGAGAGAGAGAGAGAGAGAGAGAGAGAACGCGAGAACGAGATGAGAGCTCCACTTCTCAATTAAGCAAAGTCACCTTGACGAATGCCACTTCTAGAGAAATGTGCATGTAGGTGTGTGCCACATTCAGAGGATAGAAAGAAGAGGGAAGAAGGGACAGATATGACTCAGAACGGGAGTAAGTAAGAGAGAGACAGACAGACAGAGACAGACAGAGACAGACAGATTTAAGAGAGAGAGACGAGAGAGAGGGATAGAGAGAGTAGAGAGACAGACAGACAGAGAGAAGAGAGAGAAGAGCGTGGAAAGAGAGACAGACAGAGACAGACAGACCGAGACAGAGAGGAGAGGGGGGGGTAGGGAGAGGAGACAGATAGACATAGAGAAGGCAGACGGGAAGACAGACAAAGACAGACAGCAAAAGAGAGACAGAGACTGACAGACAGACACGGACGGACAGAGACAGACAGACAGACAGAAACAGACAGACAAAGACAGAGAGCAAAAAAAGACAAGACACACAGACAGAAAAAGACAGAAAAGGAGAAGAACGATGGATGACCACGGCCTGACCGACAGGACCCCCAAACAGCACAACACCCAGCACCCAAAACCACAACCCAACAAGCCACCACCAGCCTTACCTGTCCAGCATCTTGGGGTCGGCAGCATCCACACGGCCCCCACCCTGCAGGCTTCAGGCAGCAGCTCGCCGTTTTCCCGGGCTCCAGCAGGCGCCCAGGTGAGGCCTCAGCACGCTCCAGAACAGCTCCAGCTCCAGGTTTTTCCCACTCCGGCTCGCACAGCCAATCCAGCCCCAAAGCTCCCCGTCAAAGTTGTGGCTAGGCGTCTGCCCGCTTCTTCTGCTTCTCTTTCTGCTTCCTTCTTCTTCTGTTCTTCTTTTTGTTGTTGTTGCTGTTGTGAAGAGTACCTGGGTCTTTTTCTCGTGTCTTCCTCCGATTCGGTGTATTGTTATTCTTATTATTGCTGTGGGCGTGTGTAAGGGGTTGTGGAAAGCTGAAGTCTTTGTCTGGCTCCGGCGAAGAGTCTGCCTCTTGCGGGATCTGCCAGTCTGACATGGCTAACCAGTTTAGCTGCTCGCTGAGATCGTCTTCGTCTTGAAGGGAGTCGTCAGCTGGGGCAGGGTCCTCGTCGTCCGCTTTCTGAGGTCGGCTGGGCTTCCCAGACAAGCGTAGAAGTCTCCAGCGACTGCCACGTCTTGGGGAGGGTGCTGGGGTTTCAGAAGCGAGGGGGATCTCCCTGAGGTGGATTCTGCGTCTGCTGTGAAAGAGAGGTGCAGGGGGGGAGGTTCTTTGTGTGGGTTCGGAGTTATACCTCCTCCTTTCCCTGGACAGTACGCGTCTTTGGGGGAAGCTCGGGTGGTGGCAGGGAGGACGTAGTCAGAGGGATGGCTAAACGTTCTGGGAGACCCTGCGTAGTCGGAGAAATATTCCAGAATCTTCCAGATCACTGCTGTGGAATCGGAGTCCACGGATTAGGAATCCAGCCTGGGGTCTTTCAGGCTGAACTTTCTTTTGGCGAGTTCTGTGGAGGATGCGAAGCGCGGCGCGTTGCCCTGTCTCGCAATATTGGGATGGAACATGACTGTCCCCCGTGGGAATGTCTCGCTGATGATTTTGGGAGCTCGTTCTTGGTCGGCGTTTGTTCAGTAGTCACGGTATTTGCCTTACTTCTCAACTCTTTGACTCTCATCTTTCCCTTTCTCCGAAAACGTGGAGAGACTGCCTAAACTATCTGCCAACCCCTTTTGGGCGCTATACTTCGCGAAGAATTCATCTCCGCAGTCTTACACCGACCTTGAGGGATGTCTCTGGGTTCTGTCATTTCTTTACGGGCCTGCTGCGTGTCTGTAAAACACGTTCTGTCACCAGAACTTCGCGAGGAAGGTTTGCTTCAGCAGCATCTTCACACAAGATTGTCCGAAATGAGATAGTCCTGGGTTTCTTCACCACCATGGTTCGCATCCATCAAGTCAAGACCCCTTCAAAAGGGGAAACCCCTGCCCCTTTGTGGGCATCTGGACGATGTGTGTCGGTAGGATGATGAACGCTTAGGGCACGCGGGAGGTCAGTGTCTACGGGATCCCTGAAAGCAAAACCTTGACCACGTCTTTCTCTCTGCGGGGGTCACACGCTGACTCCCGGTCATCTGACTGTTGGAGCACCAGGCCCCTCCTGACCCACTTGACCTACATGCGCACACACACTCTTCCGCCCCGGACAGGATTTTTCCTTTTGTGTAGGGCGTCCACGCAGACGTGGATAGAGTCGCGGACAGCGCGGGAGTGGCTTCAGCTCTAGTGCACGTGGAACACTTCCCAGTCGTGGTCTATTTCCCGGGGACTGGGCTGGAAAGAGGAACTCTTCTGGCACCAGCGAATGTCGTCTGCACAGTCCTGAGGGCTGTGACTATTGCCCATAGTCTGCTTCCCCTTCTTCAGTTCACTGCGCTTTATTGCAATAGTCTATTGTCCCCCCCAGCAGACTTTTCTTAAGGGTGTTCCAATTTCTGAGTAATTGTTCCGTTTTACGTTCTTGTATTGAGTGTACGAAGTTGGTCTGTTCACACAGTCCTGAAATGTGAAAGAAAACTATGCGTTAATTTGGTACAGTAGTGATGATAGGGGTACAAGTAGTAGTACGGGTGATAGATGAAGTAACAGGTGGTGGTGTGGTGGGCAGTCGTTCTCGTAGTAGTAGTAGGAGGAGGAAGAGGAGGAGGAGGAGGAGGAGGATGAGTAGTAGTTAGTAGTAGTAGTAGTAGTAGTAGTAGTAGTAAGTAGTAGTAAGTAGTAGTAGTAGTAATGGCGGTGGTTGGTGGTCTCAGTGGAGGTAGTAGTAGTAGTAGTTTAGTAGTAGTAGTAA
>JAQIHA010000357.1:0-14370 GCA_028751875.1 Rapana venosa | reverse complement strand
AAAATGTTAAGTTGTTCGCAGTAAGTCTTTACTTTTTTTTGGGAAAGATGCTTGTTTGTTAGTTATTTGTTTATGACACGCCATCAGTCTTTGAGTTTTGTTTGGTAGATAGTAAGTTTGGAATATTTCTTTTTTTTTCGCCTTTTTTTGTGAGTTTATGCATTTCTTATTTTTTTTACCCTTTGATATTTATGTTTTTTTAAAAAGGTCTCTAAGATAGCATGCTTCTTTTTCCTTAGTGACCCAAAGGTGGTTTGGGGGGTTTTTTGATCCAAATGTTTTTTTGGGGGGGCATGTTTGTTGTAAATAGCAGTAAGTTTTTACCCAAAAATTCAATGGCAAAATCTGGATCAGAAATGCTGAATGTTTCCGAAGAATTGATTATTAAATTATAGAAAAGTTTCATAAAATTTAGCAAAGGCGTTTATGTTATATTTTTTGGGCCGGTTTGGGGATTTTTGTTCTTTTTTTTGACCACGTGTACGGGACGGGGTAGTATTTGCGTTATAGACTGGATATACGTTTAAACCCAATTTTTGTTGGGTTAGTACATGTATGGTCAATTATTGTGCTTTTTTTTGGGTGTGACTTCGTGGGTGAGTTAATAGTTGGTGGAGGTTGTATGAATTTATTTTGGGTCCATTGATTATTTATTTTTTTAGATCGATTTAAGTCTCCAAATAAGATTTTTTCATTTGTTTAATAGGACTGTATTCATCATGGGTCAAATTTGTCGTCCTTTTTTTCTTTTTGTTGGATTCCTTAGCAGATCCCAATTAAAAGGGTTGGGTACCTTTTTTAGAAACCTTAATCCATATGGATTTACACCATAATGTTCAAAATGGAGAAGACGTTTGAAGGTTAGGGACTCACAAATATGATTGGATTCCTGTTTTTTCGGGTTTTGTTGTCTTTACGCAGGATTTATCCCCTGGAATATAAATTCAGTGTTAATATGTGGTCTGAAATTCGTTCAGTAGCCTCGTATGTGAAAGGAGGCCTTTTGGGTTATGTAAGGTTGTATTTCTTTGATTTTATTAAAATGCTTGGTTTATATTTAGGTGGCAAATACGAGGGCCCTCCTTAGAGGGCCATTATTGGGTTGGTATGCATTTGTTCTTTTTTTGGTTTGTGAGGTAGGGATATGTGTGAAGGAGACAACAAGAAAGGAGCCTGGCAGTAAGCAAAAAAAAAATAGATTTGTAGTTGGGAAATGAAAACCTGAAGGGGGGAAATGTTTGGGTGGTGGGGGAGGAGGAAAAAAAAAGTAAACAAATATAAGAAACAAAATTTGGGGAGGTGAAAATAAAAAAACCCCGAGACCGCAAAAAAGTACTGAAAAATTGAAATCCTCACTGTTATGCATCATAACAGCAAAGAAAACTAGGTAAATTTGCTATCAAAACCCCGCAAGTTAACACAAGGTTTTGTTTTAATTTTTGATAAGGTTGGATGCTTTGGTTTTAAAAGTAATTTTGACCCCAAAAGGTGGGTTGTTTTTTTTTTTTCTTTTTTGAAAAGGCCCCCGAAATTGGGGTTTTTTTTTGGGTGGGGAAAAATTTTTTATCCTGAAAAAAATGCCACTCGCAAAAGTCCGGGATTTTTTCACACTATTCCCTCACCCCAAAAATGGGGGGAGGGGAGAGAAGACAGGAGGGGGGGGGGTAGAGAATTTTTTAGAACAGGGAGGGGGGGGGAGGGAGAGGGGGGAAGGGGCAGCCAGATACCGAGGACAGATAGGAGAAGACAGGGGGGAAAGGGGAGAGAAGAAGACAAAAAGTGAGAGAGAGGGAGACAGAGGACAGTCGACAAACAGAACGAGAGAAATATGACAGAAAGGGAGGAGGGAGAGAAGATAGACGAAGCTGACAGGGCAGAAGGGGAAGAAGAGACGACAAAACAGACAGGGGAGGAAAAGGGGGTGGAGGGAAGGGGAGAGATTGATTGATTGATTGGTTTACGGAGAGGGTGGCGTGAAAGGGCTGACGGGATATCTCAAAAGGACAGTGGGAACAGAATGAATCATACAGTAAGTGAACATCTTCCACTCTGCTCCTTCTTGTGTGTGTGTGTGTGTGTGTGTGTGCATACCTTATGCTTAGATTCGGATTCGGATTCGGATGATTTATTCTTAAAGGCCATTGTCTCTTTAGAGGGTATATATACAAGGTAGAACACACACTTTTGTAGGTTTTCACAGATTAAGACATCTCATGTTGACAACATACTGCGTACTTTAACGCTTTGTGTAAATATACAAACAAGCTTTTTTGCAATTGTTCGTTAGGAGTTGTCATCAGCATAATCAATTTGAACAAAACAGGCTGCCGAAATACTTTAAGGAATCAATTGTTCTCGTAGCTCTTTTAGCTCAGGGCAAGACAAAACAAAATGGAGTTCATTTTCAAGAGCATCATGACATAATGGACATATCAAAGTACGATAATTGACAGATTTACAATGATAAGAATGTAGATGTATATCAGAAATTACCAAATCTAATTTTAATCATTATTCATTTCAGATGTCTGTCTTGGGCATTGATACATAGACTGGAAACACATGCAAGGATTCAACATTCTTTACATATCAAATCGATCACTCTCCTGAACATGTGAAGACCATGTCTGCCATCTGCAATCCACCAGGTGTTGCCGAAACGCATAAATAACCATTTATGTCCCCTACACCTTGATTTTCCCAAACGAAACCAAAACCATATTCATATAATTTTAGTCTTTACTCAATACCAGTTTTTTTTACTTCTGGCATCTAAATTCATTAACATTTTATAAGCTTTATGAGGTAATCTAAGTGATTCCATTTGTGTGAGCTTTAGCCAATAACGAACACACTTGACCATGGAAATTAAACTAATTGGATACCTGTTAGTTTCCCCATAAACTAAGTCATTGGGTGTTTGGATTGATATGCCTAGAAATTTCTTCAAGGCATACAAATGAATGTTTTCAATTTCCCCAACACCTGCATCTAAGCCCCATAACTCATCACCATACTGCACCATAGGTTGAATTTGGGCATCAAACAACTTCAGAAATAACGTAAGAGAGTCATTATTTAATTGCATTAGTTTTCTCAGAATACACAATAAAGGATACTTTGCTCTACTTACCAGATCTCTACAGGCAAATGAAAAACTTAGTCGTGTTTGAAAAATATATTCCTAGTACTTATAGACATTCACAACTGGCATAACGCTTCCATTATAGTCCATCTTTCCCGCTCTGCAAGATACCCCCCTTTTCTAATACTATAATGTTACTTTTTGACATATTAACCTTTAACTGTAGTGAACTGACGCTTTTTCTAAACTATTTAATTGTCTTTGCAGCCCAACAACTGTTTCTGAAATTAACACTACATCACCAGCCAAAGGAGTAAAATATTTCTAAAGTGTCATCTATGAATCGTGCACCATGTCTACCATTACGAATAACTTCCAGAGTCAACTCATTGATAAATAAAGAAAACAAAATAGGACTACACACATCTCCTGTTTAACACCAGCTGTACAGTTTATATAATCCGTCAATGATGCACCACATCTAACTCTAGCATTCACAACTTTGTACATGTCATTATAATTTAAACAATTTCCCCCGAATTCCATTCTTAAACAAATAGGCCACAATATGCTTCTATTCACAGAATCAGAAGCTTTTTCAAAATCAATTGAAAGCCACATATAGTTTCCGATTCAAAACAGAAACTGTTTTTGAACAAAGGCCATTAAAGTGAACATATGATCTACAGTGGAGTAATTTCGTTTAAACCCAGCCTGAAATTCGCCCGTTATGTTATTCTCCTCTACCCATTCCTGTAGTCTTCTGTTAATAACTGCACTATATAATTTACTACTAATATTACACAAAGAAATTCCCCTGTAGTTATTTGTATTATTAACATCGCCCTTTTTGTATAAAGGTAGAACAATTGACTCAGTCCAACTATCTGGGTATATACGGTGGTCTAGAGGTAACGCGCCTATCTAGAAAGCAAAAAGTCCGGGTCAGAAGTGTGCGGTGGTTCGTATCCCGTCTGGGCCCGAAACTTTTTCCCCATCCATTAGACCATGAGTGGTGGTCTGGGCGCTAGTCTTTCGGATGAGACGATAAACCGAGGTCCCGTGTGTTACAGAAAATTATGCAGCGCACGTAAAAGAACCCACAGCAACAAGGGAGTTGTCCCTGGCAAAATTCTTAGAAAAAAGCCACTCTGATAGGGAAAGAAATACAGTTGCAATGCAAAAAAAAAAAAAAAAGGGTGGCGCTGCACTTGTGGCGACGTGCTCTCCCCGGGGAGAGCAGCCCAAATTTCACGCAGAGAAATCTCGTGACTTAAAGTGGTATAAAATAAAAAATAAAATAAAAATACCCTTATCAAATAAAACATTGAAAAAATGTACAAGAAAGTTCATTATCGACTCTACCTTACAAGCACTTTTTATCATCTCTCCAATAATACCATCTGGGCCAGCGGCTTTTACCCTTATGCTTAGAGAAAAGGAGAGAGAGAGAGAGAGAGAGAGAGAGAGAGATTCGGATGATTTATTCATAAAGGCTATTGCCCCTTAGAAGGGGTTTACATACAAGACAAAAACACACACTTTGTAGGTTTTCACAGAGTGGCATAATATTGACAACATACTGCGAACGTTAAACGCTCTGTACAAATATACAACAAGCTTTTTTCGAATCATTTCTTTTGGAGTCGTCATCAACACCATCGATTTGAACCAAACAGACTGTCGAAAATACTGTCAAGGATTCAGTTGTTCTCACAGCTCTTTGAGCTCAGGGCAAGACAGAATAATAATAATAATAATAATAATAATAATAATAATAATAATAATAATAATAACAATAGTGTATGGAATTTATAAAGCACTGAATCTTGTAAAACAACAAATCAAAGTGCTCAGATAACACTTTTTAAAGTTTATTTTTAAATTTTTTAATCGAAAATAATGGAATAAGCACTCATGTGCTTATTTACAACCAGTCCCCGTGTGTATGTGGTTTTGTAAATTTTGTCATCTGTTCCGACCGGTACACAATGGCCTATTCTTTCGAAAAGCAGAACAGGATTTAACGTGTGCCGCAAGATGTTCTGCATGCATTCGCACACGGGTCCTTGGTTTATAGTCTCATCCAAAGGATGAACTGAAGTTCATTTTCAAGTGCATCATGCCGTAATGGACACTGAAAAAGAAACAATCATTGGCAGGTTTATAAGGATAGGAATGCATATCTATCTATATATCTATATCTATCTATCTATATATATAGATAAAACTAAACAATAAACAACATATATGACACAGGAGAGATTCCAACAGATATAAAGAAGTCCATCTACATTGCGATCCCTAAGAAACTGGGTACAGCTGAATGTGACCAACATCGTACAATCAGCCTGATGAGTCACCTCACCAAAGTTCTTTTACGAATACTCATGAAGAGAATGAGAAATAAAATACTCCCAGAAATATCAGAAACGCAATTTGGATTCATGGCAGACAAAGGCACCAGAAATGCAATCTTCACATTGAAAACTCTCATGGAAAGATCCATTGAGGTCCAGAAAGACCTGTACCTCTGCTTCATTGACTACTCAAAAGCGTTCGACAAAGTACGACACTCCGACTTGTTTGATATTCTGGCAGGGCTATACATCGACAGGAAAGATCTTCGAGTCCTCAGAAACATATATTGGGAACAGGAGGCAGCCATGAGAGTCGACAATGACATCAGTCAATATAGACCAATCTGCAGGGGTGTGAGGCAGGCTGCGTGTTCTCGCCTGATTTATTTAATGTATATAGGGAAATAATTCTACAAAATATTGAGAATCATGAGGGAATTAGTGTAGGTGGCCACAACATCAACAACCTGAGATATGCAGAAGAGATAGGGTAAAAGCCGAGTCAAGCTTAACCACTTACTGTTTCTCCCAAACCAGGCAACTTTTAGTTGATTCGGCTTCGCATCATTGGACCAAAAACTTGCATAGTTTTATATAAAAACTAAGCAGTTTACCTTGACTCGGCTTTTACCCTATCCCTCTACTAAAACTGAAAGTAATACTAATTTATTTTTGATGGGTAAAACTATAAAATTATGGGAATTTATGCTAAAAGAATATCTTATCAAGAACTTGTCAAGAACTTTATCAACAACTTATTAATAACTAATAAAATATTTTGTCAAGAACTTATTAAAATGAAAATGTTCCTATTTTATTTTTAATGGGTAATATAAAATTATGGGATTTTTTGCTAAACAATATCTTGTCAAGAACTAATACAAAAATACTATAAAAAAAAACAAACTAATACTTCTTCTTTATTATTTGATTGATGCTGAATTTTTTATTTAAAAAAAAAAGTGCAAAACCTTCTCTGCTACCCAGGCTCCATTACAAGAGAAAATTGGAGAGCACTGCAACGGAGCTTTGGGTAGCGGAGAAGATTTCCGGCATTCACGACTGTTGGCAACACACACATTGACACACCACACGCATTCACACAACACATAGGACCTGTAGCTACTGCTATTCCCTATGGGGGTTCGATCCCATGCCTGCCTGCTCTGCCTGCCTGCCCTGTCTAAAGCATTCCGACTTCCCCACTGGGCTGCCCCGAAGGGTGATAGAAAGAGTGAAAATTAATAAATATAAACCTTCCTATCTGATGGCGAAATACTTAGCCACTCCCCTTTTGCGCCAGTGTCAGATAAAGATTTTGGCATGTTGCCAACACAACACAGAAGTAGGCCTACAGCTCATAGTACAGGACATTGATATATGTATTATGTGTGGTTGTGTGTGAGAGTGTATGTGTGTATGTTGTGTGTCTGTCTGTCTGCATGTTCTTGTGTGTGTTTAAAAAATAAGCTATTGGGTTTTATACTACACAGTATTTAGTCGGCTGGTCTGCTTTGAGTATTAGTTTACTATGCTTTGAGCTCCTCAGTTTTAGTTTTATTCTTTCTCTTTCTTGCCCGTCTGTAATAACATCATTCTCCCGAAGGCAAATATTAAACCCATCTCTGTCTTTCATGTGAAAAATTACGACTTTGATTTGTTCACAGTAATCTTTTAATATGCTATTATATGTTTGTGTCAGCAACCAAACAGATATCTGTGCATGTCTCCCACTGAAAGCAAGCTTAGACAAACTATTCCTTTTCTTAACAATGTCACGCTCTGCTGAGCAGCCGTCTATTAAGAAAAGGGTCTGCCTATTTTCAAACATCCTGTAATAGTATTCTAAACACTCGCTTAGCCTCTCAGAGGGATTAACAATAATTATATTCTCATCTGTCCAAATAAATTTTCTCTCTCTGTATCCTCTATTGTTGTGCAGTGTTGGACAGAATATAACAATGAACTCGAAATGATTTTTGTACACTGTAATAAATCTAAAACAAATACAGTCTTGCCACAGCCAGTCTGCCCGCATATTAGAGAGCAATGTGCTTCTTTTGGTAGAAAACTTAGCTGGTCCATTAGTAAACAACTTCTTTTAGTCTGTTTCCTTCTATGTTGAGCTGTGCATTCATCACTACAAATAGATATATTTTTATGGGCTCATCATTTTCTTGCTCTTTCTCTATTTGAATAGTTATTCCTTCTGAGCCATTTTCAATGCGTCTTCCTGAACCATGCAGCTTATCATCATCTGTAGATCTTAAGTCAACCCACAATGCATATTTAGATGTTAGGTATTCATGAAGCCTAACATCATGTAGATGTAAAGATTTGCTTGTAACACCAGTAGTGGTATCATTGTGTTGACCAGAACCAAAGTATTCTCTTACCTCATCAAAGTGTTGATATAGTAAATAACCTGAGGCGTAGACTTGATTTGGTTGCCCCTTTATAGTACATGATAAATGTTTAATACTGGGATTAATAAGCCTCTCACTTGATCTGGAAAAGGGGGTGGCTGGTTCTTCAAACAGCATTAATATTCCTTTTAATGATCTTGCCGGAGTGTTCAGATTTATGTTCCACACAGTATTTGCTTTACTCTTCATTAACCCGTACAGCGCGATGGGCCACGATCGTGGCTTCCCGGTAGACTGCGATGGGCCACGATCCTGGGCCTTGCATAAGTCAGGTTCAACATCAGGTTCATATTATTGTAACTTTAGGGAAAAGTGCCTCCTTTTCACTTGGTAGGGTCCTCAAGTGTCTAACTTCCAGTCTTTTGTGTGATTAGGGTTACTAGGAGTGATGATGATCTGGAAAGGAATGTTGTTGACACTACCCTAAAGGAGTCAGTTGTGGAAGTGATAGGCTAGTGACCAACCTAAGATGCTGAATGAAGTGGAGTTTTATCTCACATTTCTAATGCCTTTAACACATGTTGCTTTGCCTTGTTGTTCATTCTGTTCTGTGTCTGTGCCATGAAAGGGGTGTAGTTGATGAAAAGTAGAGGGTGAGGTGGCTTACCTGTCAGGGAGTTTTTTCAATACAATTTGTGGGATATCTCCTGCTACATACTAGGTAATGTCTTTTTTGTTTTTTGTATCACATTCTACATTGTCTCTACTTTCCAAAAATGTATAGGTTTACCTATCTAGTGTTAATCATAAGCGTGTAAAAACCCTAAAACGGAACAAGGTAGCCACCGCTAAAAATTCTTGGTTTTAAGTGCAATTCCTGTGAGCGCCAATAATTATATCCAGCAGTGGAAGGGTTAACCTCTTAACTGCCCAGTGCAAGTGCACCCTATATGCTGGGGAATAAAATTCTTTTGTACTACTGCTATGTTCATATCCCTCTTACTCAGAAACTACCACATGAATATTCCTGATAGTCTGCCTAATGACAGTATATATATTGTAGATTACTTCGAGGCAAGCTCAAATTAGTTAGCATGCTATTTTACTGCAAAAATATATTTAAAATGTAAAAAAATTGACCAAAAATACGATTTTTTTATCACCACTGTCATTCTGAGTACTCCCGATCTCAATAACGTCAAACATAAGTCTAGGCAAAATCTCTTTTTTTTTTTTTAAATGCACGATCAGCTGAAGCATACACGATCAATTTCATCACTGTTAGGTAAATCTACAGTTTTATTTGCCAATTTTACAGCTGTGTAAAGTTATTTACGCCTTCAACAAGAAGTGTCACCCATTTTGAACACAAACTTCCAAAACAGTTATGCCTAAAAACACAAAATACGAGCTAAAAAACGATCGTTTTTGCTACGGGTTTTTGCAGCTGAATGTTGCCAAGCAACAGGAGAGTGACCTTCATAAAGTTTGGAGTTCTTTCCCTTTTAACTGTAGTCAAGGAAGAAGGCTTGTTTACTTCGGTTCGACACCCCGGAAATTTTACGCGTATAGGGTGCACGTTTAGCCCCGGAAAATTTCCGGGGTAAGGCAGTCTAGTGGTTAATGTGCTATGGTTAAGCACTCTTTCATTATAGATAGCAAGCCTTGACTGATATTGCTGTGCAATCAAGCGTGCAAGCTCTGGGTGATTGACAACATCATACTCTAAAGATATACTAGATATTTTGTACTTTGTGTCAGCGTCAGTGGATGTAATAACACGAGCACTGTCATTAAAGGTCAGCTCATATGACAGTCTGTCTCTGAGTGCCCCCTGATAGTAAGGCATGTGGGGAGCTGAGCAGTTCAAAGTCAAGAGGAATACAAAACCTGTTACATAGGCTTTGCTATTGCTGCATTTTTTTCCTGTTTCCCTTATCAGCAAAATTTTACTCTATGTTTTAGTCCTCATCATCCTGTATGCCTTGATAAATAAGATCATCTCTTTTTTCTTTTGTCATCCATAAATCAGTTAGATCAAAAATTATATCTGCGTTGTTTAATGACAGTACTTCTCTGCCTTCTAGCTTGACACTTATCTTTTTTATAATAGCCTTTCCTAAGTTTGCTACCACACTTCTGTTTGGATCATCTTCAGACTCTAGTTCAATCTGAAAAGCAAGCCTAGTTGTGCCTGGAACAATGACATCATCTTTTCCTAAATTAGGAAACCTAACAGTCAGAATCTAATTTTCATCAATAGTGGAGGGGTTGTTTGTAATAACAATTGTCTGTCTGATTCCTTTAATGCCTAAGGGATCTTTTAAACGTCTGTATGGATCAAGGATTGCTCTAAATGTTTGTTGCGCCATCTTTTTTCTATAAGTAGCCAAAAAAACAAACAATAATAGAATAATGGAAGACTATGATATAGATATGGATGATGTGTTTATGCCGGCTGATGATATGGGTGAAGCAGCAACATCTGTAGCACCCTTGCATTCAGTCAGAAGAGAATTATTAGAAAGCAGGGTTAAAGATTTTCACACAAGTTTGGGACAACCAACACCAGAAGTACTAGACCATACTGACTATGATATGGACAACAAAGACAATCTGTATGCTGAAAACGGGACACAGGAAAAAAGGTTTTTATTAACAAAGAAAAATAACCCCCATCAGTTTTTAGCAAAAAATACACTCAAGCAGAGACTAAGTGTTGCTATGCAGAGAAAACTTGGTATTAGTGATGCACTGACTACTACTAACAGACTGCCTACGCAAGCTGTTGCACAACTACAAAATGCTGAACAAAACCTACCAACAAACATTGAAAGTCTACCACTTGAAGACCTAGCACAGTCAGCAAACACAACAACTGAAACTATTCTAGAGTTGGAAACTAGCTTCACACAAGCAGACAAAGACACAGCACTGAAAACAATAAATGATCAACCCCTACCCATGCGAGAAATAATGGGGCTCAATCAAGCACTACAGAGTATTAGAGGCGAACTGATAAATAATTTGCAAACCCTAGGCGATTTAGACTCACGAATAGAAAACTGGGAAAAAGAAAAGAAACAGAAGCAGATGACGCAAATCTTGAACAGGAAGTAAAAGAAAGAATCACACAGCGTCTAAAAAATCTGCAAGATGAACATCAAGCAAGATTAGAGGTCTTAAACAATAAAAGACAACAACTACAATCTCAGGTTAGCAGAATAAAAGAAACAATCCACCGCATTCTTTATGAAAACACAACACTAGTGGAAAGAATCCGTACACTGTTTCGCGAGCAAGGCATAACACTTGTCAGTATAATTACAGCATTGGGTTTAACTATTAGCACACTTGTGTATGCGCTGACAGGAAGCACACTACCGCCACCACCACCACCACCTTCCGCACCCACAGGCACAGGCTGGGTTAAGAAACAACTCGGCCACTTAGCTGACCTATTAAAAAATTAACCTACAAAGTTGGCAACGCACTTCCTGGTATAACTGATTCTGTTGTTAGCTGGCTATTATCAACAGCAGGTAAAGTTGTAGGGTTTATGGCAGAACATTTGTGGGCGTTACTGGTTTTAGTTGTTGGTTTTCTTCTTTCTAAAATAAAGATAAGCAAGGCCACTTAAAACAAGTATACTTGTTAAAGCAGTTATTTCATCATAGTGACTGTCTCTTACAAGGGGAATAATTATTGTTTTTCTTTGCTCTGAGGTGGTGGTAGTAGTTCTTTCCCTTGTTGCTTCTGTGGGTCTTACTACACTTTTTGCTTCTGATGCTACTGATACTACTGCTGCGGCTGGTGTATTGTTTATACTTTCATTATTTCCAAGCTGCACATCATCTCCAGCTATAATAATATTGTTGTTGTAGTTTGTAATTATTCCTATTTGTAGCTGCATTTTGGAAGGCAGCATATATAAACCATGTCCTATAGCAAAGTCTACCTTAGACCGTGCATAGTGAAGAACATCTTGATAATGCTTGATGCTTGATGGTAGGTCAACGGCCAAGTTAATACTGTCTTCAAGATTTGCTAGAAACTGCTTCTGTGCATCAACCCAGTGCCCCCAATAATACTTGATCTTGTCTGCGCCTGTGCACCAAGCAAGCACCACACATAGGTCCCAACAGAGTCATTAATCCTCTCTAATCCTGGTCTTGTTAACCCTTCACTCTTATCAAGAATAAAAGTCATCCATGCATACATGTGCATTTGCTCTATTGAACCAAGAACAACTCTTGCACCACGTGAGAAAGATGTATATGGAGGCCACCAGTCATAGTTATACATCCTGTGCTCATGCCGTGATTTTTGTCCTGTGTTTGTCTGAATGCAGTCTTAGAATCAATATTGAACTCATTGCACAGCCTCTCATACCCTTCATGTTAATCCTACTATTAAAGGGATTGAAGTTACTATCAGTGGGCAGTGGGACCTGCAGCTCAGATAACACACGCCTGAACTGATAGTCACATGAAACTGTACACAGCTTACAAACTGGTTTTTGGGTTTGGTTTTATGTGGTCAGCTATGACACACCACAGCCCCTAGTTGGGACAGTGGATAGTAAAGTTTAAGTGGTTTTGGTAAAACTGTATAGGATTAGACAACCATGCTTTTGCAGTGGCATCATCCTTAATTGGTGGGGTTTTTAAATATGATTTCAGTGGGTTGGGAACTTTTACTTCGAAGATCAATGTCTCTGACACCGCAACATCTAGCTTATTAAAAGCCATAGTCTTTGGGTTATAGTGTGATCCAACCTCGTATTTTGCATTTTTATTATATTTATACATTATTATTCTATAGTAGATAAAATGTTTATAACACTAAACAAAATCCAGTTCAGGTGTACCTGTTAAATAGCCATTCCTATTGACAACCGCTGTCAACATAAAAAAGTTGCTTTAATGAGGTACCCTGTGGGACTCCCGGGGTATGCTTGCAAAGCGAGCATCGCAAGAATAGGATCTCTGCCCTCCAACCAGGCATGTCGTAAAAGGTGACTAAGGTGGAACCCTTCCCCCAGGTAGGGGGTTAGACACAGGGCTAACAACCCTGTTCTGTAAAAAAAAACAATTGTTACGGAAACAGCAACAAAAGAAATGAGCAATACTGGGTGTGAAGAGAGAGGTACAAACAACAGTACACAGAAGCAAACCAAACTGTGAAGAGAATGACAAGAACAGACAAGCATACCTACATGGATGATATTGCAAGACAAGCAGAGGAGGCCGCCGCAAAGGGAGAACAAGGACAGGTGTATAAGATCACTAAGACTGTCAGTGGCAAGTATCGGAGCAACACCGAAACACCAATCCTAGATAAACAAGGCCAAATCTTACCACAGAAGCAGAACAAGATGCAAGATGGACAGAACATTTCAGCGAAGTTCTCAACAGACACCCCCAACTGAAGAGGCAGACGTACAAGACCCTGTTTGCTGATCTCAATTTTGAACAGTAAACCCCCAAAAGAAGGAAGAGATTATAGCAGCAACCCGGCCCCTCTAAAGAATGGAAAAGCCCCTGGCCAGGACAACCTCAACGCAAAAACTTTTCAAGGCAGATCCAGAATTTGCCTCTTAAGTTCTACAGCCACTCTTTGAGCTTATGGGAAGAGAAACAGCTACCAGCAGATTGGACGAAGGAGTCATCGTGAAGACCCCAAAAAAAGGAGCCCGAACAATTGTAACAAAATGGAGAGGAATCACTCTGCTATCTGTTCCCAGCAAGATTTTTGGCAAAGATCATCATCGGACGGATCTCAGAGGCAGTGGACCAACAACTCAGAAAGGAACAGGCAGGTTTTAGACCAGGAAGAAGAGCATAGACCAGATTTCACCTGCCAACATCATCGAACAGTGCACGGAATGGCAGAGACAGCTGATATCAACTTCGTAGATTTTGAAAAAGCCTTTGACGCATTCATCGAGAAAGTGTATGGCGCATACTCCGAGCTATGAATTCCACAGGAGATTATCAAGTCATTAAGAGCTTCTACAACAACTTCACGTGCAGAGTAAGGAAACAGCAAAACCAGTTTCAGTGTACAAACCGGCGTCAGACAAAGGGTGCCCATGTCAGCCCCACCTTCAACCTGACAATTGATTGGGTGATGAGACAAACAACAGCTGACCAGTCACGGGGCATCAGATGGACCCCTTCTCAACGCTTGAAGACTAGATTTTTGCCGACGATCTGGCACTGCTCTCACATACCACCATCACATTCAAGAGAAGAATCCCTCTCAGCACTTCGCCAGCAAGTAGGCCTGAAAAAACACTCAGAAGAAGACAGAGGTGATGACACTGAGTCAGAACCCCCCCCGGTCACAGTGAATGGGAATTTAAAACTGAAGAGTTCACGTACCTCGGGAGCAAATGTTAGGCATGACGGTGGAGCAGGCAGCGACATCAAGAACCGGATTAGCAAAGCAAGAAATGCTTATAGAAATTGAACAATGTGTGGAAATCGTCCCAGTACAGCACCAGAACCAAAATAAGACTATACCAGAGCTGTGTACTTCCACCTTTTGTCGGTCG
>JAQIHA010000356.1:0-7500 GCA_028751875.1 Rapana venosa | reverse complement strand
CCCCCCCCCCCCTTTAAAAAAACCCCCCCCCCCCTTTCCCCCCCCCCCCCCCCCAAACCCCCCCCCAAAAAAACCCCCCCCCCCCCCCCCCCTTTTTTTTTTAAAATTTTTTTTTTTTTTAAATTTTTTTTTTTTTAAAAAAAAGGGGGAAAAAATTTTTGGGGGGTTTTAAAAAAAAAAATTTTTTTTTTTTTTGGGGTTTTTTTTTTTTTTTCTTTTCCCCAAAAAAAATTTTTTTTTTTAAAATTTTTTTTTTTTAAATTTCCTTAAAAAACTGAAATACCTCCTGAAGCACTGAAAATCTATTTCTTTTTTTTTTTATATCCTGGTAGAGTTACATCTTCTAAAAATTTTTTTAAATTTTTTTGTAAAATTTTTTCCAAAAAAAAAAATTTTTTTTTTTTTTTTTTTTTTAAAATTTAAAAACCCCTTTTTAAAAAATTTTTTTTTAAAAAATTTTTTTTTTTTTTTTTAAAAAAAAAAAAAACCCTTTTTAAAAAAAAAAAATTTTTTTTTAAAAAATTTTTTTTTTTTTTTTTAAAAAAAAAAAAAAAATTTCCCTTTATTTTTTTTGGGGAAAAAAAAACCAAAAAAAAAAATTAAAATTTAAAATTTTTTTAAAAAAAAACCTTTTAAAATTTTTTTTTAAATTTTTTAAAAAATTAAAAAAAATTTTCCCAAAAAAAAAAAAAATTTTAAATTTTAAAAATTTTTTTTGGTTTTAAAAAAAAAAAAAGGGGGAAAATTTTTTTTTTAAAAAGGGGGGTGGTTTTTCCGGGGTTTTTTGGGGGGTGTTTGTTGTGGGGGGGGGGGGTTTTTTTTTTTTTTTTTTTTCCCCCCCCCCAAAAACCCCCCCCCCCCCCCCCCAAAAAAAAAAAAATTTTTTTAAAAAAATTTTAAATTTAAAAAAAAAAAAAGGGGGAAAAAAAATTTTTAAAAAAAACCCTTTTTTTTTTTTTTTCCCTTTTTGGATTTTTTTTGGGCGGTTTCCCTTTTTTTTGTTTGGAAGGGTTTCCCCCTTTTTTTTTTTTTTTGGGGGGGGCCCCAAAAAATTTTTTTTTGGGGGGGTTTTTTTGTGTTTTAAGGGGGGGGGGGAGGGGGGGGGGGGGGGGGGGGGGGGGGGGGGGGGGGGGGGTTTTTCCCCCCTCTGCATGTTTTCCTTTTTTTTTTTGGGGGAAAGAAATTTTTTTCTTAAATTTTTGGTTTTTTTTTTTTAAAAATTTTTTTTTCCCCAAAAAAATTTTTTTTAAAAAAAACCCCCCCCCAAATTTCCCCCCCCCCCCCCCCCCCCCCTCCCCCCCCCCCCCCCCCCCCCTTTTTTCCCCGGTTTTTCCCCTTTTTTCCCCCCCCCCTTTCCCCCCCCTTTTTTTTTTTCCCCTTTTTTTTTGGGTTTTCCCCCCCCCTTCCCTTTCCCCCAATTTTTTTTTTTTTTTTCCCCCTTTTTCCCCGGGCCCCCTTTTTTTTTTTCCCCCCCCAAAAAAACCCCCCCCCCATTTCCCCCCTTTTTCCCCCCCCCCCCCCCCCCCCCCCCCCCCCCCCCCCCCCCCCCCCCCCCCCCCTTTCCCCCCCTTTTGTTTCCTTTCCCTTTTTTAAAAAAAATTTTTTTTTTTTCGGATTTTTGGGGCCTTTTTTTTGGGTTTTTTTTTTTTTCCGGTTTTTCCTTTTTTTCCCTTTTTTTTTTTTTTTTGGGGGGGTTTTTTTTTTCCCCCCGGGGTTTTTTGTTTTGGGTTTTCCCCCCCCCCCCGGCCCCCCCCTTTTTTGGGGGCCCCCTTTTTTTTTTTGGGGGTTTTTAAAAATTTTTTTTGGGGGGGGGGGGGGTTTTTGGGGGCCCCCCGGGGGGTTTTTTTTTTTTTTTTTTTTGGTTTGGGGGTTGGGGGGGGGTTTTTTTTTTGGGGGGGTTTTTTTTTTTTTTTTGGGGAAATTTTTTTTTTTTTTTCCCCCCCAAAAAATTTTTTTTTGGGGGGTTTTTTTTTTTTTTTTTTTTTTTTTTTTTTTTTTGGAAAAATTTTTTTTTTTTTCCTTTTTTAAATTTTAAAAAAAAAAATTTTTTTTAAAAAAAAACCCCCAATTTTTTTTTTTTTTAAAAAATTTTTTTTTTTTTTTTTTTGGGGAAAACCCCCCCAAAAAAACCCCCCCCAAACCCCCCAAAAAATTTTTTTTTTTTTTTTTAAAAAAACCCCCCAAAGGGGCCCTTTTTTTAAATGTTTTTTTTTTTTTTCTTGGGGCTTGGTTTTTTTTTCCCCCCTTTTTAAATTTTTTTTTTGTTTTTTTTTTTTTTTTTTTTTTTTTTTTTTTCCTTTTTTGGGGGGTTTGGGGTTTTTTTTTTTTTTTTTTTGGGTTTTTTTTTAAAATTTTCTTTTGGGTTTTTTTTTTTTTGGGCATTTTTTTTGGAGTTTTTTTTTTTTTTTTTTGGCCCCCCTTTTTTTTTTTGGGGTTTTTTTTTTTTTTTTTTTTAATTTTTTTGGGGGGGTTTTTTTTTTTTTCCCCTTTTTTTTTTTTTTTTTTTTTTAAAAAAAAAAAAAAAATTTTTTTTCCGGGAAAAAATTTTTTTTGGGATTTTGGGAAACCCTTTATCCCTTTTTAAAACCCTTTTTTAAAAAATTTTTTTTTTTTAAAAAAAAAATTTTTTTTTTTTAAAAAAAATTTTTTTTTTAAATTTTTGGGCCGGGTTTTTTTTAAATTTTTTTGGTTTTCCTTTTAAAAATTTTTAAAAAAAATTTAAAAAAACCCTACCTTTTAAAAAAAAAAAAAAAAAACCCCCTTTTCCCCCCCCCCAAACCCCCCCCCCCCCCCCCCCTAAAAAAAACCCCCCCCCCCCCCCCCCCCCCCCAAACCTTCCCCCCCCCCCCCCCAAAACCCCCCCCCCCCCCCCCCAAACCCCCCCCCCCCCAATCCCCCCCCCAAACCCCCCCCCCCCCCCCAAACCCCCCCCCCCCCCCCCCAAAAAAAACCCCCCCCCAAAAAAAAAAAAACCCAACCCCTTTTCCCCCCCCCCCCCCCCCCTTTTTTTTTTTTCCCCCCCAAAAAAAAGGGGGGGGGTGGGTTTTTTGTGTTTGGGGGGAATTTTTAAAAATTTTTAAAAAATTTTTTTTTTTTTGGGTTTTTTTTCCCCCCCTTTTTTTTTTTTTTGGGGGGAAAAAAAAAAAAAAAAAAAACCCCCCCCCCAAAAAAAAAAAAAAACCCCCCCCCCCCCCCCTTTTAAAAAATTTTTAAAAATTTTAAAAAAAAAACCCCCCCCCCCCCCCCCCCCCCCCCCCCCCCCCCCCCCCCCCCCCCCCCCCCCAAAAACCCCCCCCCCCCCCCCCCCCCCCCCCCCCCCCCCAAAACCCAAACCCCCCCCCCCCCCCCCCCCCCCCCCCCCCCCCCCCCCCCCCCCTTTTCCTTTTTTGGGGAAATTTTAAAAAAAGGGGTGTTCGGGCTTTTTGGTTTTTTCCCCTTTTGGGGGTTTTTTTTGGGGGGGGGGTTTTTTTTTTTTTTTTTTTTTTTGGTTTTGTTTTCCTTTGGGGCCCTTTTTTGTGCCTTTTTTTTTTTTTTGGGTTTTTTTTTTTTTTGCCCCCCCCCCCCCCCAAAATTTTTTTTTTCTGTGCTGTTTTTTGGGGGTTTCCCCCTGTTGTTTTTTGGTTTTTTTTTTTTGGGGTTTTTTCTGTTTTCCCCCGGGGGGAATTTTTTCTTATTTTTTTACCTTACACAGTACCCGGGTAGCTAGATATCATGAAAATTGTGTGTGTGTGTTTAGTGTGTGTGCATGTGTGTGCATGTGTGTGTGCAGGTGTGTGTGTGTGTGTGCGTGTGCGTGCGCGCGCGCATACATACGCACGTATGTACGTGTGAGTGAAACAGAATGCAGAAAACACACACACACCACACACACACACACACACACACACACACACACACACACACACACACACACACACACACACACACACACACACACACCATCTAAACTAGTAATAATAATTATTATAACGTTCCTTCCTTAAACAGTACCGGGACAACTGGACATCATGAAAAGAGCACTGCTGTTCGGGGCTACCTTCCTGATCGACTTCAACTACTTTGAGAAGAACGCTTAGTTAGTGAGGATGACCGTCACCTGCAGTCAGTACTGCACTGCACTGCACTGAAGTGTACTTGATACTCTTGTTGTCCTCTGCGCTGTGCTGTACTGTACTGTGCTGTGCTTATGCTGTTGTCGGTTGTGCTGTGCTGTGCTGTACTGTGCTATACTGTGCTATACTGTGCTGTGCTGTACTGTGCTGTTGTCGATTGTGCTGTGCTTATGCTGTTGTCGATTGTGCTGTGCTTATGCTGTTGTCGATTGTGCTGGATTGTACTGTGCTGTACTTATACTGTTGTCGATTGTGCTGTGCTTATGCTGTTGTCGATTGTGCTTGGGTGTGCTGTGCTGTGCTTATGCTGTTGTCGATTGTGCTGTACTGTGCTGGGCTGTACTGTGCTGTGCTTATGCTGTTGTCGACTGTGCTGTGCTGTACTGTACTGTGCTGTGCTGTACTGTGCTGTGCTGTGCTGTTGTCCATTGTGCTGTGCTTATGCTGTTGTCGATTGTGCTGTACTTATACTGTTGTCGCTTGTGCTGGATTGTACTGTGCTGTACTTATACTGTTGTCGATTCCGCTGGGCTGTACTGTGCTGTACTTATGCTGTTGTCGATTGTGCTGTGTTTATACTGTTGTCGACTGTGCTGTACTGTGCTATACTGTACTGCGCTTATGCTGTTGTCGATTGTGCTTGGCTGTGCTGTGCTGTACTTATGCTGTTGTCGATTGTGCTGTGCTGATACTGTTGTCGATTGTGCTGTGCTGTGCTGTACTGTGCTGTGCTTATACTGTTGTCGATTGTGCTGTACTTATACTGTTGTCGACTGTGCTGTGCTTATACTGTTGTCGATTGTGCTGTACTTATACTGTTGTCGACTGTGCTGTGCTTATACTGTTGTCGATTGTGCTGTACTTATACTGTTGTCGATTGTGCTGTACTTATACTGTTGTCGACTGTGCTGTGCTTATACTGTTGTCGATTGTGCTGTACTTATACTGTTGTCGACTGTGCTGTGCTTATACTGTTGTCGATTGTGCTGTACTGTGCTGTACTGTGCTTATACTGTTGTCGATTGTGCTGTACTGTGCTTATGCTGTTGTCGATTGTGCTGTACTGTGCTGTACTGTGCTTATACTGTTGTCGATTGTGCTGTACTGTGCTTATGCTGTTGTCGATTGTACTGTGCTTATGCTGTTGTCGATTGTGCTGAACTTATGCTGTTGTCGATTGTGCTGTACTGTGCTGTGCTGTGCTTATACTGTTGTCGATTGTGCTGTACTGTGCTGTACTGTGCTGTACTGTGCTGTGCTTATACTGTTGTCGATTGTGCTGGGCTGTACTGTGCTGTACTTATACTGTTGTCGCTTGTGCTGGGTTGTACTGTGCTGTACTTATACTGTTGTCGATTGCGCTGGGTTGTACTGTGCTGTACTTATGCTGTTGTTGATTGTGCTGTGCTTATGCTGTTGTTGATTGTGCTGTGCTTATGCTGTTGTCGATTGTGCTTGGCTGTGCTGTACTGTGCTGTACTGTGCTGTGCTTATACTGTTGTCGACTGCGCTGTACTGTACTGTGCTGTGTAGTACTGTGCTCTACTGCATTGTGCTGCACTGTGGTTTGGTGTACTTAAAAAAAAAATCTTACTGTGCTGTAATTTATTGTACTGTGACGCTCTGCGCTGCACTGCACTGCACTGTGGTTTGCTGTATTTTTTAAAATAATAAATCGTACTGCGCTGTACTGTGTCAAACTGTGTACTCTACCCTTCTACTGAATCCGCTTTGACACAGTTGTGATGCTGCTGCAAAAGGCTGAAAACAGAGCAGTCTGGAGAACACTGTCCACCAGATTCAAATATAAACATCTGTAACTTCTCAAAGAGAGTAGTGTGGTATAGTGGCCTTCTCTATGGCATATCGTGCATATCATTCCATATCCCATGCACAGCAAACATACTAAGTATGTCAAGTTAAGATTGACTACATTAAATCAAAACAGCTACGTTACTAAATGGCACGGTTATGTGTGCTCATGCGCGCACACGTACACAAGCACATATAAACACATTTACATACACACGCTTTTTTTTGGTAACGCTATTAGTGAAAAGACATTAAATCGAAAATCAAACCACCGCTGCCATAGCTGAGTGGTTAAGGCCGTTGGACTTTATTTCTGGGGCATCTGGTGAATCAAGGGCCCGTGGAGATTTTTATTTTTTTATTTTTGCGATCTCCCAGGTCAACTTAAAGTGCAGACCTGCCAGTGCCTTGATTCCCTTTTATTTATTTATACCACTTTAAACCACGGCAGATTTCTCTGCGTGAAATTCGGGCTGCTCTCCCCTGGGAGAGCGCGTCGCCACAAGAGCAGCGCCACCTTTATTTTTCTTTTTGTTTTTTGTTGTGTTTGTCTGCAACTGTATTTGTTTCCCTATCAGAGTAGCTTTTTTCTACAGAATTTTTGCCAGGGACGACTCTCTTGTTGCCGTGGGTTCTTTTACGTGCGCTGAATAATTATGTGTAACACACGGGACCTCGGTTTATCGTCTCATCCGAAAGACTAGCGCCCAGACCACCACTCATGGTCTAATGGATGGGGGGAAAAGTTTCGGGCCCAAACGGGATAACGAACCACCGCACACTTCCGACCCGCACTTTTTGGCTTTCTAAGACAGGCGCGTTACCTCTAGACCACCGATCCACCGATGTTAAAACGTAATACGCACGTTACAGATTTCATCATTCATGTCACAGCATTCCGTGGGTTACGCAAACACGAACATACCCAGCATACATACCTGAAGTTGGAATGCGGCTACCTGAGGAACAGGGTGAAAAAAAACAGCAAAAAAATCAAACAATCAATCAGTCAAACACCCTCTATCACAGAGTGTCAGAAGCTCTTACTAATTACCAACACAATCAAAGAGACTGATAACGCCAGTCTACGAATTGGTGAGTGTTGTATTCTATTGGATTGGATTGTATTGTATTGTATTAGATTGGATTGCATTGCATTGTCTTGTCTTGTCTTGTCTTGTCTTGTCTTGTCTTGTTTTGTTTACCACTTTAAGTCAAGGCAGATTTCTCTGTGTGAAATTTGGGCTGCTCTTCCCGGGAGACCGCGTCGCCACAAGAGCAGCGCCACCCATTATGCTTATGCATTCACGCACATTAAATTTGCGTCATGCACTAGTATGCATACGCACGTACTTGCGCGGGCGCGCGCGCGCGCGCGCGCGCATACACACACACACACACACACACCACACACACACACACACACACACACACACACACACACACACACCACCACACACACAACACGCCCCAATGTGAGTGTTACTCATTACTGAACTTTTGTTTACTTTTCGCTTGTTTAGGGCACGCAAAAGTAAGAGATATATTTTTCATTTGGGGTTAAGTAAGCGGGGCA
>JAQIHA010000355.1:0-14371 GCA_028751875.1 Rapana venosa | reverse complement strand
TTTATATTTTTGCCTTTCTTCTTTATTCCTTCTCCAAAAATCCGTGCTGGGACTTTATTTCTAAATTTTTGTGAGAGTAATGAACATTTCTTTGGGTTTTTGACATAATCAGAGAATATTTTCTTCAGCAAATAAACGAATCTGCTTTGAATAGATCAAGATAGCACAGTTATCCGATTTTTTCTTAAAAGGCGTGACTAGGGTCCCACAAAGGGGTATACAATGAAAAAAATCAGGGGGTAAGAAAAAACCCTTTTTGGGAACTATCACAATAAAACGAAAACTAAAATATCGATTTTAAATAAAATCAATGAACTTTATGGTTTAACCCTTTTTTTTAAACACACGAATAAACCATTAAAAAATGCAATCCATTTAGAAAATTTTAGAAAAAGAAACACAAAACCACACAACAACACACACCACAACAAACCACCACACACACCAACACACACAAAACAAAGAAGCAAATAGATAGACACAAACAACATAGATATACAAATCGAAATAAAAGAAAAAAAAAAATATAAAAAGATTTTGTCAAAAGGCCAAAACCCGAAACGTCAGCAGCAGCCTGTATCCATTGTGTGGGACTCATTCTATTTTCATTCAGCCACAGATAGAAACCAGTATGAGGCAGCTCCGTCCTTGGGCACTTGCTCTCCCCATCAAAATTAAAACAGCATTGAGCGTGGTTGCATCGCAGATGGGTGCCCGGGGTACAGCCCCCAGTTAAACCCAGTTTTTAAAGGGGTCCCTTTTTTCTTTAGGGGAGGGAAAAAAAAAGTTTCAGGGAGAGGAAATGGGGGCTACCCTAAAAAAAGGGCCCCTTTTAAAAGTGGGTCTTGACCCTTGCCCCTTGGACTGCAAAGGTTTTTTAAAAAGGGGGACCCCTTTCACCTTACAGTCATAAACTGGAAAGCTTTTCGACTTTATTTACAGTACTTCCCCCACAGAGGGTGTGTTTAGTTCATAGAAAGGTTTTTTTCCCATTGTCCGGGTGGCTGAGAATTTTTTAATTAAGGGGTAAAACCGTCATTTCAGCGAAAAAACATTTCTGCCCCAACATTTGGCCCCAACATTTCGGCGCCAACATTTCACCGGGTCTTATCACGGCGAAAAATTTCAGCGCCAAATTTCAGTCCGACTTTATGGTATTTTAGCCCGTTTTTTTTCAGCCCCCGGTTGGAGAACCCCCAGGGGGAAAAGAGGGGAGAGAGAGAGGAGAGAGAAAGAGGAGAGAGAGAGAGAGAGAAGGAGAAGAGAGGAGAGAGAGAGGGGGGGGGGGGGAATGAAAGTTAAACTTGTGATAATAACTAAAACATCCCTGTCTGTTAAATCAATAAATTTTAAAACTTAAACTTTAATGATAAGATTCTAACACAAAAAGTTAATTATTAAAAAACCATGAGGCCAAAAACATAAAAGCGGTGTTGGGGGAACGATCGCCGCAATGTACTGCAGGATTATGGTTTTCACACTTTTTTGAAGTCTTTGTACTTTCGCCCTTTTGAGGCAGGAGTCCCCCCAATAAACGCTTTTATATATTTTTGTCCACGCTTGCTTTTTTGGGTGAAATAATTTTTCCCACAAATTGGGTGGAAAGGCCCTCGTGGTTTGGAAACGTGTAACCCCTTCCCACACTGTTTTTGGGACTCACTAAATCGAAAGGACTCGGTCATGCACATTCCACATCTCTAAAAAAAGTGGGAATGACGTGGAAAGGGGGGGCATGAACACGAGACTGCGGTGTATGTGCCCCTCAATGCAAATATGGTTCCCGGGTCTTTTCTCTCCCCCCCCCCTTCTCTCTCCTCTTGTCTCCCCCTCTCTCTCTCTCTCTCTCTCTTTCTCCTCTCTCCCCTCTCTCTCACACACAACACACACAACACACAAAAACTTAATCATTTTAAAAACAGGGCCTAAAGTGACGGTGTTACAAGTTGGGCGAAAAAAATGTTGGCCCCGAAAGGGCGCGGGGAAGTGTTGGCGCTGAAATGTCATGAATCGTTATCGTTTCCATAACTTCAAACACTCCCATGTATAACCTAGGATTTTTTAACATATGTAAGTATTTGGTCAGGAGACAGACAAATAAATGTTGACCCGTTTTGTGCTATGAATGAGAGAAGGGGGCATGACCAGCAGTGCATTGATGATGCTGGTACTGGTGCGGTGTGCAAAGGTGGAATAAAAAAATCCCCGGCAAAAAAAATTATGGAGAAAACGTTTCAGCGGTCAATCCTCCATATGACATCCCCCCATTCAGACATGACTTTTTCCCACTCTTTTTGCCCCAGGGGGACTGTGCGCTTCGGATGACTCAGGAAACTGTGGGAGGGGCGAAGGATCAAAAAGGGTCACGTGTGAAGTCTAAAACAAAATTGGGAGAAACAACGCCAAGTTTAAGTCTGAAATTCGTTTCCCTCATATCATCCCTGAGTGGCAACAAATGCTTTTTGCAAAAGGAATCTCAGGTTGCCGTAAGTATAAATCATCATCACCACACTCACTTCACACATCATCACATCACATTATGACTAGTTTATGTGGTGATGAAATTTTGCGAAGTTGTGGGAGAGGAGGAGAGAGAGAAGAGAGAAGAGAGAGGAGAGAGGGGAAGAGGAGAAGAGAGAGGGGGGAAAGAGGGTTGTGTGTTGTGTGCGCGGGCGTGCGGCGTGCGTGCGTGCGTGCGTGCGCGCGCGGGTGCGTGGTTTGTGTGTGTGTTGGTGGGTGTGTTGTGTGTGTGTGTGTGTGTTGGGGTGTGTGTGTGTGTGTGAGAAAAATTTTTCATTAGGACGGGCAATTTTAAAAAAAAGGGCACTGCTGTGAGAAACCTGCTCTTCACGCCCATTGGAGTGGGGCATTAAACCCTTTTGGCCACAGCTAAAAAAATGACAAAAGAGTGGCCTATGCTTGGTACCTTAAAATAAAAATATAATAAATAAAAAATAATAATAATAAAATAATGATGAGATGATGAGGGATGATGAGATGATGTTAATAATAATGAAAATGATAATGATAATGATAATAAACTAATACAAATTAATACTAATACAAATTTTATACTAATACTACTAAAATAAAAATAATAAAAAAAAGGGGGTATGGTATTTAAAACGCGCTCAATTTTTACGCAAACAAATCAAAGTATTGCTTCAATCTGTGAAGTATTTGGGTGTTTTTCTCGACAGACCTCTCTATGAAAAATCATCACCCGGGTTTGCCAGTTTTGCTACTAAAAATTTGGGGGCGAAAAAAGCGCGTTTTCGCAAGTATCTTTCCCCTTGAACATTCCACTTTTTTTTTATTTTCCTTCTTTTACGTTTAGATTTTATAAATTAATATAAAAATAATAAAAACTGGAATTTATACAGCGCATATCGAAAAAAAAACAAATCAAAGCGGTCCTTTCCTAGTCTTCACTGCGCAGTTAAAATTAAAGATTTTTTCAAATTCAAATGAAACACACCACGCGACAATTAACAGGTTTTTTTTAAAATCAAATGTAAACACACATTGGTTGGCCATCCGCATAACCCATCCATCTCTTAAAGCTACAAAACTCGCAGCTCGACTGGTCCTAAGAAAAAAAAAAATCTGAAAAAACCACCCCTCTGGCTCTCTTCATGGCTGCCTGTCTAAAGGGGACTGAAGAAAAAGATCAACCCCTTTTTTCAAGTCTTCACAAAAATTAATATGCCCCCTCTTATCTCTGTACTGTTTCCCCTGATATCCACCCCTTCCCTTCGCTCAGCTGCAGATGTTTTCGAACACCAGATTCAAACAAACCACTTTGGCGTAGCTCTTTCTCTGTTTCGGGTCCATCCCCCTGTAATGATCTCCCCCTTTCATTTCCCCTCAAAAGCCTTCACTTTATACCTTCAAACCCACCAAAAACCAAAAATCATTTCCTACCTAAACCCTTTAACCTCATATCTTTCCTCTTTTTCAACAGCATCCCCCATCTCATTCACCCCATTAAGTGTGTATGTGTGAGTGTGTGTGTATGGTGTGTGTGCGATACTTTTGAATTTTTAAGTCATTTGGGGAAAAAGTTCATGCATGAAAAATGTTTGGTGCAAGCGCTTCGATTTGTTTTTTTTTAAAGTTCACGTTTTTTAAATTCCATATCCTTTTCTTCTTATTACTATTTTTAAAAATCATTTTACCACCATGCAACCTTCAAAATTTTAGAATTATATTAAATTTAACTCAGAGACACGAAAGCCATACTAAAAAGAAACAACGCACGCACGCACGCACGCACCACGCACGAACGCACGCAGCACGCACGCACAAACACACACACACAACCCCCACAACACACAAAAAAAATTTTAAGTAGGGTGTTGGTATGAAGGGGCGTGAAAAGAGGATAAGATATAAAGGGGGAAGACATCAGGTAAAAATAAGTGAAATTTTGAGGAGAATTGAAAGTGTCAAATGTGGCTTTTGGCGAAAAAGGGAAAGAGGGGGGTTATTCCAGATAAAGGACCAAAAAAAGGAAAAGAAGCTGGGCCCCAAAAGTGGTTGTTTTAACAGGGGAGTTGGGAAAAGGCAGGTTCAGCCTGAACGAAGGAAAAATGGGAGTGTAAGGTGAAACTCCAGGGGATAAGGGGACGAAAAAATTTTTGGGGGACATTTAAAACAGAGGATATTAAAGTTTCCCGTTTGCCACATCCTCCCTCGTCTTCGGTGAAAGTGAGGTAAGATGTGGAAAGGGGGGAAGGACGGAAAAGGGGTTTCCCAGGGGAAAGGGATGGTTGTGGTTAGAACTTTGCGCTGCAATCTGACGACCCCGGTTGAACCCCGTTAAAGGTGATTTTTCCCCCTGGGTTAATTTACTTTGCTGTTTCCACTCCCCCCAAAGTCATTCGGAGAGCTATCCGAGGTCCCGTGTACGAAGCACAATAACATCTTCGCACCGTTAAACCTCTCCCCCTTTTTTTTAAGTGTAGGCCATTGTGTGCCGGTGGAAAAAACTGACGAATTTTGCAAAAGCCATAACTCGGGTCAGGGGAAAAAAAACCCAATAAGTGTTTTTCCCATACAAGATAAAAAAAAAATAAAAAAAAATAAATGGTGAGTCGGGATAAAAAGAGCTAAAAGTTTTATGCCAAGCAAACAGTGTAATATTCAAAAACATTTTTAGCCCAAAAACAGGGGAAAGACAAAAAATAAATTTTTTTTCTCACTGTAACACCCCGGCTAAAATTGATTATAAAAATTAATGATTATGTTAAGGAGATACAAAACGATATGTTTTTAATTTGCAAAAACAAGCATTAAATGTTTTTGTTTTGACGAGGCCAAAAGCGGTACTTTGGAACCCGACCGTGATGAACAGATGTGTGCAAATTTTGGTGTTTTGTTTTCCTGTCACACGTGGAGGAAATATTGGGCATACCTTTTGA
This sequence comes from Rapana venosa, assembly GCA_028751875.1. Lineage (NCBI taxonomy): Eukaryota > Metazoa > Mollusca > Gastropoda > Neogastropoda > Muricidae > Rapana > Rapana venosa. Next base: position 8,951 of record JAQIHA010000355.1, on the reverse strand, counting down.
TGGAAAAACAAATGCAAAGGAGAAAAATGGGGGATGCTTAGGACCCCCCGGGTGTTTTTTTTTTTCCCAGCACCCCACCCCCTATGGGTTTAGAAATGACCAGATGTGTTGGTCAGTAGCGAGATGGAGATTTCCCCCCCGGCCCTTCCTCTACCAAAGCTCTCTGAAAAAGCGATGCCGCCTGTGATGCTGCCCCCTTTCTGAATGTAACCATAGGGGGCCCTGGGGAGAAAAGGTCTGGAGCTGGACAGTTGCTTTTGGGCCCCTGAAAGAAACCCCAGTTGTTTTTCCCTTATTACAAAAAAGTCGAGAATTTCTCGACCACGTCACGGAAACGTAGAGAATCTTTTTGTTGGCCTTTTGGGATTTTTTTGCCCGAAAAGGACTTTTTGCAAGACGTTAGCCAAGGATCGTTGTGGCATATTCCGTCAAGTTTGCCCAGCAGAATCCCCCTCGAGTCTAAAAGAGGGGCCCTACCTCCCCAGTTTGCTGCTCGCCTAAGGGGTGATTACAGCGGAAAAAGTTCCGCTTGCCTTTGAGAAAACTCTCTTCAGGTTGCATGGGTGATGGAAAACTGTTTGTAAAATCCCGGTTCTTTTCGGGAAAGTGTCTTTAAAAAGATTTTTTGTTGACTCATGCAAAAAAGTAAATTTATTGTTCTACAACACACACACACACCCCCCAACCACCACAACACACCACACACACAAAACACACACACACACACAACACACACACCCCACACCACCACCCCACCACCAACACACACAAAAAAAACACACCCACACACACAAACCCACACACACACACACACACACACCCCCCTCCCCTTCACCTAAACCCAATTTTTCCATAAAACTTTTTTTAAAATATTATTATATTTAATTTATTATTATTATTATCTATTTCTATTATTATATATTTTATATATATATTAAATTTATAAATAAAATATAATATGCCACTCGATGGGTCGGGGAAAGGGGGAAGGCCTGAGCACATTGTCCTCATTGTGATCTCCCCATGGTTGCCTTGCCACGGAGAGTGGCCCATATATGGTTGGTGCCTTTGTTTCAGTTGCCCCACAGGGCGCATCTTCCTGCCTCTGTGGGTGTTTCGCTGTGTGTCCTTCCGATCCTCTGCTCTGTGAGATCCCTTTTGGGTTTAAAAATGCCGGGGTTCGGCCATCCGCAGTTGGCCCTTTCTCTTTCTCTGTTTTGGTCCCCGGCTGGGGTGGCCTCCCCCCTTCTCCCCCACAAGGGGCCTTTATGAAGTTTTAAATAGGCCCCTAGACAGTTTTTTTTAAACCTGGAATTTTTTCCTTGTTTCCCCTTTTTTTGTCCTGCCCCCGGCGGAATTCCCCCCGCCCTGCCGGGTGTGGCCTTTTGTGTGTCATGTGTGTGCGGGTTTCGTTGTGTGCTACATTTAATTTTCAAAAAAATATTAATTGTAACTGGTGCATGTGATGAGTGGGATGAAGAAAAAACTTTTGATATTTTTTTTAAGTATAGTGCGAATGAATCCATTTATTAATCTTATATATCCCAAAAAGATAATTGGATGGTGCTTCTAAATGTCTGGTGAGAAAAAAAAATCCCGACAATGGGTTTATGAAGCATCAAACAAAAACCCCCCACCCCAACCCCACGCTCTTTTTTTTGTCTATTTTTTTTTTTCAGACCCCAAACCCCGGGGAAATTTCTATTTCCACACCCAAATCTGACACAGTGGAGACACCATGAAAAGTTTTTCGGAAAGATGAATAAAGTACATACTTGAAGACCCTCACATGTCGATATCATCAGCAGCTTCCATAGGGTCTGGCTGGATGGTGTCCCAGCATCTACAAACCCTGACCCTGGGTGGAGTCCCCTTTTTCCCGACCACCCAAAAAGGGAAAGGTTCCTCTGTGGTCAGAGAATTGTGGGATGACCTAGGGCATGGCAGGGAACCTAAATTACGTCCTTCCTCCTCCTCCCCCCTTCTTTTTCTTCTTTCTTTTTCTTCTACTTTTCTTTGAATTTTTCTTCGAATTTTCTTCGAATTCTTCTTCAACTCTTCCGAACTTTTCGGGAATCTTCTTTGAATCTTCTTCGGTACTTTTTTCTTCTTTTTCTTTTCTTCTTCTTCTTTTTCTTTTCTTTTCTTCTTCTTTTCTTTTTTCTTCTTTTTCTTTTTTCTTTTTTTCTCTTTTCTTTTTCTTCTTTTTCGAACTTTTTCTTCTTCTTCTTCTTTTCCCTTTTTCTTCTTCTTTTTTCTTCTTTCTTTCTTCTTCTTCTTTTTTTCTTCTTCTTCCCTTTTTTTCTTCTTTTTCTTTTTTCTTCTTTTTTCTTTTCTTTTCCTTCTCCCCCTTCTTCTTCTTCTTTTTCACCTTTTTCCTCTCTGGTGTCTTTCACGTGGATTGGTGGGCTAGAGGGAACTTACGACCCGCCCCAGCAAGCGAAAAAGTCCGGGGGGTTGGGTGGAGGTGGTTCCATTCCCCTTTGGGCCCCAAAACTGTATTTTCTTTTCCCCCTCCCCAACCTGAGTGGTGGCCCCGGGTGCTAGTCTTTGGGGGAGCGATAAATCAGGTCCCGTGTGTAACTAATTTTTATGCACGTAACGAACCCCCAGAACAAAAGTTATCCCCGGTAAGATTCTGTAAAAAAAAAAAACACTTTTTTCAGGGAAAAAAAACGGTTTCAGACAGGAAAAAAAAAAAAAAAGATAATGGGCGCGCGCCTTGTTTGCGATGCGGCTCCCCGGGGAGAGAAGCCTGAAATTTCCCAATTAAACTGCCGATAAAAGTGATGTAAAAACAATGCAAGAATGTGAAAAATAAAAAGCACCCGCCTAAAAAGAAATGGGTGGAGGGGGGGGGGGGGGGGCGGTTTGGGTGGAGAAAGAATGAAAAGAGTGTTTAAATTTTTTTTTTTTAAAATTTTTTTATTTGAGGGGATGGGTCAACTCGGGGCTTTTTTTATCCCCCCCGTGTGTATCATTTTGTAAAAATTTTTATCCGTCCCAGAACAATGGCCTACTCTTCCCAAAGCGGAACGGGTTTTAACGAAGGAAGATGTTCTGCGTCGTTCGACACGGGACCTCGGTTTATAGTTCATCCGAAAAAATTTTTTGGGGGTAGTGGATTGCATGAAGTTGACCTTGAGGAAAAATCCTCTCGAACGGGTTCAAACCCCGGGGCAGCAGATCAGATACTCACTGTATCCACCCAAAATTCGGTTTGGTGGGGTGTTGTGGTTGTGTGTGTGGCGTGCGGCGCCGTGGTGCGGGGCGTGCGTGCGTGGTGGTGTGTGTTGTGTGTGGTGGTGTTGTGGGGTGGTTGTTGGTGGTTGGGCCCCACAGCACTTTAAGTGGTTGGTTATGGGGGTGCGTGGGGGCCTATATAACTATGTTGCAGAAAAAGTGAGGGGTATGTTGGGTAATTTTTGTGTTCTTCCCCCAAAAGACAAAATTGTTTTTGTATGATGTGGGGTTAAGTTAAGTTCCTGATGCATTCTTTTTTTTCCTTTACTGGTAAACTTTGTTTTTAACCTAACTATTTTTTTTGTTTTGAGATAAAAAAGTATTTGGGAAAGGATAGGGGTTTTATGAAAACGCCCCTGTCTGAGAGTGACATGCCTGCTCTTCTTTCCCTCTCTTTTCTCTCTTCTTCCTTCCCCCTTTTTTTTTTTTCCTCCCCCCCCCTTCCTTTATTCCCCTTTCCCCTTTTTTTTTTCCCCCCCTTCCTTTTTCTTTTTTTTTTTCCCCTTTTTTTATCCTCTCTCCTTCTTTTTTTTTATTTCTTTATCTTTTTTTTTTTCTTTTTTTAAAACCTCTCCTTCCTCTCTCTCTCCTCCCTCTCTTCTCCCTCTCTTTTTTTTCTCTCTCTCTCTCCCCTCCTTTCCCCCCCCCCCTTTCCCTTCCCTCCTTTCTTTTGTCTGTTTTTTCTGCTTTTGGGCCTATTTAAAATTTTATACAATATTTAAATCCTATTTAAAGGGTTTCATTCTGCCTAAATTTTTTTAAAAAAAATTTTTCAAAAATTTCCTTTGGTTTTTTTTTTTTTTTTTTTCTTTAATCGGGGAAATGGAAAATTATTATGCGTTAGGAACATTACCCCTGTTTGTATGGGTTTTTAAAATTGTAGTTCCCCCCGGGAAAAAGGGAAAATTTTAAAAAAAATTTAAATTTTCGAATATGTTTCTGCGTTGCACACCTCCCTTTATTTATCCCCGGGGTTTTTTTTGGGGGGGGGTTCCACGACAAGTTTTCCCCGGAAAAAATATCCCCTATGCGGGTTCGAAACCGGGTAGTATATTGGGTTTTGGGGTTGTTCTAAACCCGGGTTTTTCCCGCACCAGGAGCTATCCCGTACCGTAAAATACTAATGGAAGCTTAAGCGGTTTAAAAGGGATCTCCACAATAGACCCAAAGTTTCCCTCCTTTTATTTTTTTCAAAGCAGTTTCTTGTAAATCGAAAGATTGTAGCTTAATTTATTTTTAAAAAGCTTTTTAATCAAGAGGAATTTATGGAATGGTGTGAAAGGAAACTACTACGAGTTTAAAAGCAATGATCGAATGTAAAAAATTTGGATTCAACTGGGGCAAAATCAACAGACTTTAAATTAAACTGTACAACTGGTGTTAAAAAGGGTGAGTGTTCAGTCCCCTTTTTGTTTTCTATTTTTATCAATGAAATTGTATGGGCGTTTAAAAAAAGGCCGACATGGTGCAACTTTTTCTTTAAATTTATGAAATTTTTAAACTCCTGCTTCTATGATAACAATTATTTGTCATAAAGGCCTGAAAATTTCAAAAAGTAAATGAACAAATTTTCCCGTATGCGTTTTGCCGGGGGAGTAAATTCGACCAGAAAAGGGATCATAGTCTTAAAAAAGAGAGGTTTCCCGTTTAGATAAAAGGATGTATAATGGAGATTTCATAATAAATATTTAGGAATCGTTTTTTTACTAACTGAGTTCACCCCGCTGTAAAGAACTTGTAAAAAGAGGAAAGAATGGTTTTTTAGGGTATTGAAAAGTACAGTTTTAAAAAAAACCCTTTTATTTGTTTACCAAAAAATTTGATCACAAATCAACCCAAAAACCTTATTTTTTTAAATGGTTTTGAAATTGGGGTTTTTTAGCAGCAGCAACCAAAAATTTAAATTAGGCACATTGCTTTAAAGCTCTTTTGGATAGCTCTATAAATGAACACCAATGATTTATTTTCGCCTCTTTTTGTGCATTTTTTGCTGTTACCCCAGGTCATATCAATTCCCCGGGCACAGCCTATCCAGATTTGTTTTTTCGATACCAGTTCAAAATCCAAGAGCCCCCCAATATCAGACCACCATGGGCCACAGCCAGAGGGGCCCTTTCACTGCTGCTGATCACTTTGGTGGTTTCTGTAGTACCTTTTTTTAAGCTAACATATGCAGGACACCCCACTAAGCCCCCTCTAGAAAAAGTATTAGCTCAGTAAATTTACCCGACTGAGTGAGGCCCCCACCGGGTGGGGGACCCCCAAAAAAGTTCCCCAACGACTCCAAAAATTTAGACACAAAATAAACTCACCAAGGGAAGAGTACATGAGAAAACGAATGTGGGTCACCAGAACCCAAAAAAATGGAGCAGGAAAAAAGAGCATTTTTAAAAAATTGCTGATAAAAGTGATAATGGGGGGACATAATGTGCTTAAAGGGAATGGTTGTATTTGAGACTCTTGACAAGGTGTACGTCGCTTACCCTATAAAATATCCCGGCATCAACTGGCCCAGAATAAAACACCCGCATGTTCTCAGGCAATTTGGCAAAACTCTCAAATGATCCATAAAGGGGGTGAAGCTGACTGTTGATTCCAGTCTTCCCCCGATCCCCCCAGCACACTCATGTGGGTAGGGGCCAGCCCCAGTCCCCAAAAAAACCCCATGGCTTAGGGGGTTTAACCCGCGCCTTCCTCCCCAACCAAAAGGGGCTAACCACTGTACCTTGGTAGTAGTCAAAACCAAACGTTTTGTGTCAGCCAAACAAAAGAAATTTTCCCCTTTCACGGGTGCCGCCCCGGGGGTCCCTGCGCAATTGTACGTGTGGAGACAGGGCGTTGTGTAAGGGAAAGGGGCTCAAACCCTTTCCCCCGCCCAACCAACCCCGGTGAAACAAAAATAATTTACTTTAACTCAATCATAAACAAAAAAATAAAACATACTACAAACTACACATTCCCCCCCCTCCCCCGTTCATAATCCCCCTATCCCTTATAACAACAAAAATAAAACTTTTGAAAAACGAAAAAACCCTCCTTCCCTCATCTTTCACACACGCAGTCACGACACACTGTCCCCCCAGAACCCAAATTTCCCCCAACCACACTTCCGACCCCTGGGCGATGGACAGTTTTATTCAGGGGGGGGAGGGGCCCGAGGGAGACCTAGTGCAAAGTCACTTCCGCGTTGGGTCGTGCAGTCCCCGACCGGTGGTCAAACACAAGCCCGGTGCAGTGCCCTTTCGGTCATCAGATCGCTTCTTACGCTGCCCGATGTTTGAGCCCTTGCCAGCGCGTTTCCCGGGGGGTCACCCAGAAGATGTACAGCAGTAAGATCTTTGGGAGACCCAGTTTTGGGAAAGCCCCTTCCCCCCCCAAGTAAATTTAAAGGAGTTAGGGCCCCTTCTCATAAAAAAATTAACTTTCATGTACATATCTAAAAAACAACCCACAACAAATTACAGACATACGTGAGATTAATCACTTATATATTTTATACTAATATATATATATATTATATTTTATATAAAATTATATTATAAATTATATTTATAAGGCCCCCTAACATGTTCAATCAGTTATTCCCTGGCACTGTGGTGTTACTATAAATACAAGTTATAATTTCAGTTATCAGGGAGACATTTATTTAGGCCCACAAAAAAAACTTTGTTACAAAAAATTTAGGTTATGTCGCCTTGGGAAGATACCTGATGGGCGAGTCTATTCTTTTTACCCTTAAAACCACTAATTGTTTTAAATTGGATTCCAAAAAAAGTTTTTCTTACTCAAAATGAAAGAATAATTTTTTTTTTCGGAATTTTGGCCTAGTAGTATATATGTAGTGGATGAAGAAAGTATCAAAGTTGTTGTTGTAGATGATGAGTATGTATGTAGGTTGTAGTTGTATGATTATGTAGGTGTGAGATTGGTGTTGTATGTTTTGGGGGTAGGTGGGTAGATGCAGGTTAAGGGTTTTAGTTGATGATGTAGATGTATGATTTTGAGTATGATTGGAGTATTTGAGCATGTGGCTCTACCATTATTATTAAACAAACTATCCACATCGACCTCCCTCCATCCTCCATCCATCCGCATCCACCATCCCCATTTATCCCTCCATCCTTCCCTCCCCCCACCACCCCCATCCTGTCTTATCTTTTATCAACATCTTCTATTTCTATTAAAACTATCTATCTTTTTCATCTATCTTCTATCTATGTCTTTCTGTCTTTTTTTCTATCCCTCTACAATCTATCTTTTTAATTACACTTTTATCTATCTACTATCTATCTATTTATCTACTTCTGTCTTCTATTACTATCTATCTATCTGTCTGTCTATCTATTATTTTCTATTGTTTCTGTTCCTGTTTGTCTGTCTGTCTGTTTGTTTGTCTGTCTATCTGTCTTGTTTTTTCTTTCTGTTTCCTTTGGACTTTTCAAGTTGTCCAACTTTTTTTCTTTTCTCTTTACAAGGAAACAGGACTGTATGATGGGTTTGGGGTGAAGGTTTTTGGTTGGGGTGTAGGTGGGGGAGGGGCTGTGGGGAGGGGAGCATTGGTTAAGATGGGGCTTAGATTGTGGTTAGGGTAAGGGTGAGAGTACAAAGGGCTTGCATACATGTTTGCAAGTGTGCTGCAAGTGTCCTATCTTATTCTTTTATTTTATTTCGAGTATAATAGAATAAACACTCATATGCTTTTTTCACATCCAGTTCCTTTGTGTATGCAGTGTTGTAAATGTTTGTGATCTGTTCCCACAGACATACAAATACCGGCTTTAATGTGTGGGCAAGATGTTATGTGAGCGCGTTCACATGCCACCTCATTTATTCTCTCATCCCAAGGACATTTAGGGGGACTGGCTGTCAGAAATAAACAGTTACTGGTGGTGGATCATTGAAAACTTTGTCTTGTAATTTCATAGGGTGTGCACAAAATAAAACGCAAAAGATCTGGGGTTCAGTTCCTGTCCAAGACTGCACTTTTCCACCATTTTCAAGGTCATTTGTGGTGATCTGGGTGCTTCTTCTTTGGATGAGACAACAAATACACCAAGACTCAATGCAACCGCATTTCATGCATTAAAATATTCCACGAAACAACAGACTTTAAACCAAGATCCCATACATAAGCACATACACAGACAAAATTGGTCTTTGTCAGATAATATGTTCTACTATTAGTCATGCACTGTATGGCTGGAACCCCATACCCATTTTAAGTGTGGCCTAATGAAAAATGCAAGACCTTTCTTATCAGCAGTCACAGCTTGCCTCAGGAGGTGTGTTGTGAGCAGTATGTTGGGTTTGACAGCAGCCATAGCCTTGGTATGGAATACTCATGTCAAAAGAGGGCATTAGTTACAACAATTATACTTTTCTTTCGTCATAAAAAATGTGATGTTCAGAGTTATCAATTTTCTGTTATAAGATTGATGAAGCTTGATTGCACTGCTAATTCCTGACCATTGATCTTTTTTTTTTAAAAAGCTGTTCATTTTGCCCATTGTTTTATTTCTTTTTTTTTTTATATAAAAACAGTAAAATCACATTTTTAATGATTTTCTCTCTGCCAAGATAGACAGAAGAGGTAGACAGAAGATAATACTCCAACACTGCTTACTGTTGGGTTTAGTTCTCCCAAAATAGATAATCTACTTTTAGAGCTCTTCTATGATGATAATAATAATGACAAAAACAACAACATA
>JAQIHA010000354.1:0-12500 GCA_028751875.1 Rapana venosa | reverse complement strand
TTTTGAAACACGGGGGGGGTGGGGTTTTTGGGAAAAAGGGGGGGGGGGGGGTTTTTGGGTTTTTTTTAAAAAAAAAATTTGACAAAAAAAAAAAAATTTTTTTTAAAAAAATTTTTTTGAAAAAAAATTTTTTTAAAAAAAAAAAAAAAAAAAAAAACGTTTAAACAAAAAAAAAAGGGGAAAAAAAAAAAAGAAAAATTTTTAAAAAAAAAAAAAAAAAAAATTTTTTTTGGGTTTTGTTGTTTTAAATTTTGGGTTTCAAAATTTTTTGGGTTTTTTTTTTAAAATGTTTTTTAGAAAAGACAAAAAACAAAAAATTTGGGGGAAAAAAAAAAAATTTCCGAATTGAAATTTTTCCCTCTTCGGGCAGAATTTTGGGGTTTGTTTTTTTGGGCCCTTTGGTTTTTTCCCGGGGTTTGGGGTTTTTTGGTTGGGTTGTTTTTGGGGTTGGTTTTTTGGGGGGTTTTTGTTTTTTGTTTTTGGAAAAAGTTTTTTTTTGGGTAAATAATAATTTTTTTAAAAAAACCCAAAAAAATAAAGGGGGAAAACGGAAAAAAAAGGGAAAAAAAAAAAAAAAAAAAAAAAAAAAAAAAAAAATTAAAAAAAAAAACAAAAAAAAAAAACGGGGCCAGGCAGAAAGGCCCACCCCCCCCCAAAAGAGGGGGGGCCCCCCGGGGTTGCTGTTCATGGTAAGCGAACCCGGGGGGAAAAGGGGGGAAAATTTTATTTTTTTCCCTTTTTAAAAAAAAAAAACAAAATGAAAAAAAAAAAAATTTTTTAAAAAATGGAGAAAGGCCCCGGAATAAAAAGGCCCAAAGAAAAAAGGGGGAAAAATTTTTTTGTCCCTTTTTTGGCGTTTTTTCAAAAAAGTAAAAATTTTTTTTAAAAACTGTTCCATGCCCCGAAAATCCCCAATGGGGGTGGTTTTTGTTTTATTTTTTTTGAAAAAATGTTTTTTTTTAAAAATTTTTTTTATTTATTTTCTTTTTTGTTTTTTAAAAAAAATTTTTTTCCCAAAAAATTACAGGGAATTTTGTTCAAAGAAACAGAAGAAGATAATTTTAAAGTATTTTATTTTTTTGGGGGGGGACTTTAGTTTTTTTCGGGATCTTGAAGTTTGGTTTTATTGGGTTTTTTTCGTTGCTGAAAATGGGTGTTGTCTGTAAAGGCAAAAGACTCCCGGGGGGCAGTTTTTGGGGGATCATTTTCCCTTTTCCCGGGGCAGTATTTTTTTAATGCTTATTTAATTTTTTTTGGGGTAGCCTTTTGTGGGTTTTTTTTGTGTTTTTTTTGTTTTTTGGCCCGGGGGGTTTTTTTGTATTGTGTTTTTTTGTGTGTGGGTTTTTAGAATTTTTGAAAATTTTTTGCCATCAAATGTTGGTTTTTTTTTTTGTTGTTTTTTTTTAATAAAAATTTAAAAAATTTTTTTAACAGAATGGGGGAAAGGTTTTTACAAAATGCCTTTTAGGGTATAAAAGTGTACAGTATGAAGGTTTTTTGGGGGGGTTTTTAAAAAAAAAAGTTTCTTTAATTTTTTGTTTTTTTTTAAAAAGGTTTTCAAAAAAAAACAAAAAAAAAGGAAAAAAAAAAAGAATTAAAAAAAAAAAAAAAAGAAAAAAAATTTTTAAAAAAGTTTTTATTTTTTTAAAAAAAAAAAAAAAAAAAATTTTTTTTTTTTTTTTTTTTGGGGGGGCGCCCGGAATTTTTAAAAGGAAAAGGAATTTTGTTTTTTTTTTAGACCCCCTTTAAAAAAAAAAGGGTTCCCAAAAAAAAATAAAGGGCCAAAAAAAGGCAATTTGGGGGGGCCTGGGTTTTTTGCTTCTTATAATTTATTTTTTTAAGGTCTTTTTTGTAGACTGGGTAAAAAAGAAAAATTCTTTTTGGTATGTCGTCCAAGGGCTTGAAATTTTTGTGTTAAAAATTTTTTATTTTTGAAATGGGGAAAATGTGGGGTGGAAATTTTGGGAGGGGAAAAAAAAAAAAAAGGGGGGGTTAAGTATTTTTTAGAGTGTCTTGGGGTTGGGCCCTGGTTGGAAACATAACAAGTTTGTATTGTGTTTTTTTTTTAAAAAAAAGAAACCCAAAAAAAAATCGAAAGAAAAAGGGAAAGGAAACCCCTGTCAAGGGCAGGGACAAGTAAGGGGTTTAAAGTGGATTTTTTATTTTTTTGTTTTTTAGTAAGAAGTTCATGAGGGAAAGTTAGGTTTTTTTTCCTTAAAATATTGATGCAAAGGCGTGTTTTGTGGTGTTTTTTTGGGATGATTTTGATTAAAACAATGTTTTTATGCATTTTTTGAGGGTTTTTTTTTCTCTTTTTTGAAAAAAATTTTGGTTTTAAAAATAGGGGAATTTTTTTGTAAGGAATACCCCAGGGGAAATTTGTTCAGTATCTTTATTCCCCCTTTTTTTTGGGGGTTTTAGATTAAATTGTTGGGCACTTTGGATTTTTTGGGGGTTTGTATTGTCTGGTTTAAAAAAAAGGGTTATAAATTAGAAAATGCCCTGTGGGGCAATTTTGTGGCACTATTATCCTTTCGGACAAATTTTTTTAAATTTAATTTTTGGTTTTTTTTGGTTTTTTAAAACCCTTTTTGCGATTTGTGGGGGGCGGGCGTGGGGGGGGGGGATTTTGAGACTAAAGGGGGGTAATTTTTTTTCTATTTTTGTAGTGGGGTAAGAATGAAAAGTTTGGGAGTAAACCCCTATGAGGGGCCCCCTTTTTTTCGGGGACTGAAATTTTTAAATTTAATAAAAAAAATTTCCCCCTTTTTTTTGTTTCACAAAAACCCTTGGGAAAAAATTTGTGTAAGAGGGGCGAAGTGGGGGTAAAGTGTGTGTGAGATGATTTTGCACTTGAAAAAAATGTTTTTTGTCATCATCATTGTTCTTGTCATTGTTTGTTATTGTTGTTGTTCTTTTCAGCCATATAAGAAAAGATCAGATGAACACCGAGAACTGGAGTGGACAGAACATTCAAAATTTCAAGGGCATTGGTCTCAGTGAGGGCAGATAATTAAAAGTATTGTATGTATTATCTCCCTTAGTGGGGTCCACTGTCCTTGAATGAGAATCGTTTTGGGGCATTGCTACAGTTTACTGCATTTTGTAAATTGTGACGTGTTGTGTTTGTAGCTACAGAACTAAAGGGACATGATAGTAATGATCAAGGACAATGACTCCAGTGAGGGCAGATAATTAGCGGCACAGTATCTATTATCTCCCTTCCTGGAGTCAGAATCGTCTTTGAGAACTGCTACAATTTACGGAATTTTGGTGTTGTGTTGTGTCAACACACGCACATGTGTGTGTGCATGCGTGCATGCATGCGTGCATGTAAGTGGGTGTGTTGACTCTGCATGCACTAATGTGTATGGATAGAATAACTATGTTTGTCTGTAGTTTGTAGCAGGGGTTAAACAAATGATACAGATGCCCACATGTGATGCCACAGTATGATGGGCCACTGTGTGTCTGTGTCAGCAAACCTGAAAGAGATTTGATAATTTTAATGAAAATTATAGGTTTTCCCCCTTAGTTTTACTATATAACATCACCAAGTCCTGTGGCACGAGAATCTATGATGTCAGCGGAGGCAGCAAAGACAGTAGGAACAAGCAGAAAAGGAGGATCATGTCGGTGTGATAGGGTGCAGTGGCTAACAGCCTACCTATGGAAGCAAACATGTGAGGCAGGGGATCAAGGACAGTGACCACAGTAAGGGCAGATAATACAGTGTGCATTAGTCATTATCTCCTTTTCTGTAGGCCACTGTCTTTGAGTCAAGAACTGCTTCAATAAAACGAAAAATTCTGTTAGGTATAGTCCTGCTCCCCACCACTGAACGACTGAAAGGATAAATGTGTGTGTGAGTTATTGTGTGTGTGTGTGTGGTGTGTTTGTGTGTGTTGTGTGGTGTGTGTGGTGTGTGGTTTTGTGTGTGTGTGTGTGAGATGATTCTTGCACTTGAAAACAATGTTTTATGTCATCATCATTGTTCTTGTCATTGTTTGTTATTGCTGTTGTTGTTCTTTTTTAACCAACATCAGAAAACATCACGAGGAACACCAAGAACTGGAGAGGACAGGACATGTCATGATCAAGGACAGTGACCTCAGTAAGGGTAGATAATTAGTAGTACAATATCTATTATCTCCCTTTTTTGGGGCCGACTGTCATAGAATGAGAATTGTCTTGGACCTATGTTACAGTTGACTGTATTTTGTTATTGTGTTGTGTTGTGCTGTAGCAAGAAAACTGAGAAGGACATGATATATAATGATCACTTTGATTTGTTGCTTTACAAGATTCAGCGCTATATAAATTCCATACATTATTATTATTATTATTATTATTATTATTATTATTATTTATTATTATTATTATTATTATTATTATTATTATTATTATTATTATTATTATTTTTAATTATTATTATTAAGGACAATGACTCCAGTTCGGGCAGATAATTAGTGGTACAGTATCTATTATCTCCATTCCTGGTGTCAGAATCGTTTTTGAGAACTGCTACAGTTTGTGGTATTTTGTTGTTGTGTTGTATTGACACATGCACGTGTTATTGTCATAAAGTGCAGTGGCTAACAGGGTACCTACAGACTTAAACATGCGAGGTAGGTGATCCTTATATTTGTAATATCCTCGCTTTCATAGGAGATCAAGGACAACATAAATGATTGCAAGAAGGTTATCTATGTGATCAGTGAAAATCAGCTGTGAAGAGACCCAGTGATCAAGGACAGTGACCACAGTAAGGGCAGATAATACAGTGTGCATTAGTCATAATCTCCTTTTCTGTGGGCCACTGTCTTTGAGTCAAGAACTGCTTCAATAAAACGAAAAATTCTGTTTCACATAGTGCTGTTCCACACACTGAACGCTGAACGGAATGTGTGTGTGTGTGGGGTTGTGTGTGTGTGTGTGTGTGTTGTGTGTGAGAGAGAGAGAGGGGGAGAAGAGAGAGGGGGAGGAAAGATGGAGAGAGAGGGGGAAAAGAGGGGAGCTTATTTGGCACTTGAATTAATGTTTTATGCCATCATCATTGTTGTTGTTGGTGTTTGTTATTGTTGTTGTAGTTGTTGTTCTTTGACCAATATCGGAAAACATCATGGTGAACACAAGGAACTGGAGTGGACAGGACATGTCATAATCAAGGGCAATGGCCTCAATGAGGGCAGATAATTAGAAGTATAGTATTATTATCTCCCTTAGTGGGGTCCACTGTCCTTGAATGAGAATCGTCTTGGCCATATGCTACAGTTTACTGTATTCTGTTGTTGTGATGTGTTGTGTTGTTGCTCAAGAACTAAAGAGGACATAATTATGTAATGATCAAGGACAATGACTCCAGTGAGGGTAGATAATTAGTGGTACAGTATCTATTATCTCCCTTCCTGGGGCCAGAATCGTCATTGAAAACTACTACAGTTTATGGTAGTTTGGTGCTGTGTTGTATCAACACACGCACATGTGTTTGTGCGTGTGTGCATGCGTACATGCATGCATGCATGTGTGTGGGTGTGTTGACTCTGCATGCACTAATATGTATGGATAGAATAACTATGTTTGTCTGTAGTTTGTAGCAGGGGCTAAACAAATGATACAGGATGTCCGATGTGTTGCCACAGTATGATGGGCCCACCCTGTGCCTGTGTCAGCATACCTGAAGGAGATTTGATAATTTTAATGAAAATTAAAGGTTTTCCCCCTTACATTTACAATATAACATCATGAAGCCCTATGGCATGAGAATCCATGATGTGAGCAGAGGCAGCAAAGACAGTAGGAACAAGTAGAGAAGGAGGATCATGTCAGTGGCATAGGGTGCAGGGGACAACTCCATACCTATGGAAGCAAACAGGTGAGACAGGTGATCTTATGTTTGTGATATCCTCGCTTTTATAGGAGATCAAAGACGAAAATAACACAAGAAGGTTCACTATCTGTTCTGTGAAAATCAGCTGAGAAGAGACCAAGTGATCAAGGACCAGGGTCCACGTAAGGTAGATAATACAGAGTGGAATAGTCATTATCTCCTTTTTGTAGGCCACTGTTATTGAGTAAGAGTCTTTCAATAAAACATAAATTTCTGTTACACATAGTGCTGTGCAACACACAATGAACACTGATCTGAACGGAATGTTGTGTGTGTGTTGTGTGTGCGTTGTGTGTGTGTGTGTGTGTGGTTGGTTGGTTATGATTTCTTGGACTTGAATACGATGTTTTTGTTTTATTATTGTTTGTTTTGATATTGTTGTTGTTCTTCAACGAATATAGAAAAACATTTGTTGTAACACCATGATCTGGGAGGACTGGATCATGTCTTGACCTTGGACAGTGAACTCAGTGAGTGGTAGATATTGATTTGTACAGTAGTTTAATCTCCCTTTCTGGGGCCGACTGTCCTAGAATGAGAATTGCCTTGAACATATGCTATAGTTTGCTGTATTTTGTTATTGTGTTGTGCTGTAGTACGAGAACTGAAGAGGACATGATATGTCATGATCAAGGACAATGACTCCAGTGAGTGCAGATAATTAGTGGTACAGTATCGATTATCTCCCTTAATAGAGTCAGAATTGTCTTTGAGAACTGCTACAGTTTGTGGTATTTTTGTTGTTGTGATGTATTTACACATGCACGTGTTGGTGTCATAAAGTGCAGTAGCTAACAGCGTACCCACGGATGCAAACATGTGAGAAAGGTGATCCTTATGTTTGTGATATCCTAATTATCGGGAGATCTAGACAACGCAAATATTCTCAAGAGGTATTCTATATGAGCAGTGAAAATCAGCTGAGAAGAACCAGTTGATCAAGGACAGGAGTGCACCACAGTTTTAGGGCAGAGTAATTACAGTCGTGCATTAGTATAATTCCTTTCTGTGGGCCCCTGTTTTAATGAATAACTGCTTCATCAAAACTAGAATATCTTTTACACTTAGTGCTGTTCCATGCTCACTTAGTGACTGAAGGGAATGTTTGTGTGTGTGTGTGTGGGTGTGTGTGGGTGTGTTGTGTGTGTGTTGTGTGTGTGTGTGTGTGATGATTCTTACAGTTAAATTAAACATTTTTGTGTTCATTGTTGTTTTGTTTGTTATTGTTATTGTTGATCTTCTCGACCAATATCAGAAAACATGATGATGAACCGAGAAACTGGAAAGGACTGGATCTGTCTTATAAAGACGTGATCAGTAAGGGCAGTTAATTAGTAGAACAGTATCTATTATTTCCCTTTCTGGGGGTGATTTCCTAGAATGAGAATTGTCTGGGATAGCTATGACAGTTTGCTGTGCTGTATTGTATTATTGTTTTGTACAGTGCTGTTGCACGAGAACTGAAAAAGGCACGATATGTTATGATCAAGGACAATGACTCCAGTGAGGGCAGATAATTTGTGGTACAGTGTCTATTATCTCCCTTCCTTGAGTCAGAATCGTCTTTGAGAACTGCTACAGTTTGCAGAATTTTGTTGTTGTGTTGTATCGACACACGCACATGTGTGTATGTATGTGTATGTGTGTGCATGTGTAAGTGTGTGTGTGTGTGTAGTGTGTGTGTTCGTTTTGAACGTGTGTCCAGTAAAAAGTGATTTTATAACGTGTGTATATATATATGTGTGTGTGTGTGTGTGTGTGTGTGTGTGTGTGCTCTCTCTCTTTATTTATAGCGTGTATTGATATAATAATTATGTTTGTATTCTGTAGCAGCAGCTACATCAATAATACAGATGTCTGCATACAATGCTGGAATATGATGGGTGGCTGGGTCACCGAGTGTTTGGTCAGTGAACCAGAAGGAGATTTGATAATTTTAGTGTAACTTGTAGGAGTTTTCCCGATATATTTACTATATAACATCACTGAATCATGTGGCACGAGACTCCATGATGTCATCAGGACCAGCAAAGGCAGGAACAAGGGGAGAAGGAGGATCATGTCAGTATCAGAAGGTGCAGTGGCTAATGTTGTACCCATGGACGCAAACAGGTGAGGCGGGTGATCTGATATTTGTCATATCCTTGCTTTTATAGGAGAACATCAACAAGGCAAATAATTGCAACAAAGTAATCTATTTGATCAGTGAAAATCAGCTGAGAAGAGACCCACAGTAAGGGCATATAATACAGTGTTACAAATAGTGCTGTTCCATGCACACCCAATGACTGAACGGAATGTATGTGTGTGTGTGTGTGATTATTCTTGCACTTGAAAACAATGTTTTATGTCATCATTATTGTTGTTGTTGTTTATTGTTGTTGGTCTTTCTCACCCAATATAAGAAAACATCATATAAACACCAAGAACTGGAGAGGACAGGACATGTCATGATCAAGGACAGTGACCTCAGTGAGGGCAGATAATTAGTAGTATAGTATGTATTATCTCCCTTTTTGGGGTCCACTGCCCTTGAATGAAAATCGTCTTGGACATATGCTACAGGTTACTGTATTTTGTCATTGTGATGTGTTGTGTTGTAGCTCAAGAACGAAAGAGGACATAATATGTTATGATCAAGGACAATGACTCCAGTGAGGGCAGATACTTTGTTGTACAGTATCTATTATCTCCCTTCCTGGAGTCAGAATGGTCTTTGAGAACTGCTACAGTTTGCGGAATTTTGTTGTTGTGTTGTATCGACACACGCACATGTGTGTTTGTGTGTGTGTGTGTGTGTGTGTGTGCATGCGTGCTTGCATGCGTGCGTGTGTGTGGGTGAGTTCACTCTGCATGCACTAATGTGTATGGATAGAATAATTATGTTTGTCTGTATTTTGTAGCATGGGCTAAACAAATGATACAGATGTCCGCATGTGATGCCAGAGTATGATGAGCCACTGTATGTCTGTGTCAGCATACCTGAAATAGATTTGATAATTTTTTATGAAAATTAAAGGTTTTCCCCTTTAGATTTACTATATAACATGACCAAGTCCTGTGGCACCAGAATCTACGATGTCAGCAGAGGCAGCAAAGACAGTAGGAACAAGCAGAGAAGGAGGTTCATGTCAGTGGCATAGGGTGCAGTGGCTAACAGGTACCTATGGACGCAAACAGGTGAGACAGATGATTTTATGTTTGTGTTACCCTCGCATTTGTAGGAGAACTAAGACAACTAAAATAGTTAAAAGAATTTATTCTATCTGATCAGTGAAAATCAGCTAAAACAATAACAAGAAGTTACTCTATCTTTACATTGAAAAAATCAGCTGAGAAGAGACCTAGTGAGCAAGGACAGTGACCAGAGTAAGGGTAGATAATACAGTGTGCAATAGTCATTATCTTCTTTTCTGTAGGCCACTGTCTTTGAGTCAAGAACTCTGTGTGTGTGTGTGTGTGTGAGATGATTCTTGCACTTGAAAGCAATGTTTTATGTCATCATCATTGTTGTTGTTTGTTATTGTTGTTGTTAAAAAATATAAGAAAACATCATGATGAACACCAAGAACTGGAGAGGACAGGACATGTTATGATCAAGGACAGCGACCTCAGTGAGGGTAGATAATTAGTAGGACACTATCTATTATCTCCCTTTCTGGGGCCGCCTGTCAAAGAAAGAGAATTGTCTTGGACTTATGTACAGTTTATTGTATTTTGTTTTTGTGTTGTGTTTGTACTGTGGCATGAAGACTGAGAAGAACATGATATGTCATGATCAATGACAATGATTCCAGTAAGGGCAGATAATTAGTGATACAGTATCTATTATCTCCCTTCCTGGAGTCAGAATCGTCTTTGAGAACTGCTACAATGTGCAGTATTTTGTTGTTGTGTTGTATTGATATATGCACGTGTGTGTGTTGTGTGTGTGTGTGTGTGTGTGTGTGTGTGTGTGTGTGTTCTGATTCTTGCACTTGAAAACAATCTTTTATGTTATCATTGTTGTCGTCATTGTTTGTTATTGTTGTGGTTGTTCTTCGTCAAACATTATCAGACAACATTATGAGGAACATCAAGAACTGGAGAGGACAGGACATGTCATGATCAAGGACAGTGACCTCAGTAAGGGTAGATAATAAGTAGTACAGTATCTATTAACTCCCTTTCTGGGGCTGGTTGTCCTAGAATGAGAATTGTCTGGAACAACTATCACAGTGGTTAATACCATAACCATGGACGCAAACAGGTGACACAGGTGATCTTATATTTTTGATATTCTCGCTTTTATAGGAGATCAAGGACAAGGCAAATAATCGCAAGAAGATAATGTATCTGATCAGTGAAAATCAGCTGAGAAGAGACCCAGTGATCAAGGACAGTGACCACAGTAAGGGCAGATAATACAGTGTGCATTAGTCATAATCTCCTTTTTTGTTGGCCCCTGTCTTTGAATCAAGAACTGCTTCAACAAAAGTTGGAAATCTGTTACACTTAGTGCTGTTCCACGCACACTGAATGGAAAGTTTGTGTGCGTTTGTGTGTGTGTGTGTGTGTGTGTGTGTGTGTGTGTGTTGTATGTGTGTGTGTGTGTGCGTGCGTGCGTGCGCGCGTGAGATGGTTTTTCCACTTGAAAACAATGTTTTATGTAAGAAGAAAGGTGGCAGGATGGTTAAGACGTTTGCCTGCCAACAAGTAAACCGTGAGGTTCTGGGTTCAATTCCCAGCCTCACCCTTTCTTCCCAGTTTGACAAAAAAAATCAAACTGAATGTCAAAGTCCTTCGGATGAGACTATAAACCGAGGCCCCGTGTGCGAACGCATGCAGAACATCTTGCGCACACGTTAAATCCTGTTCCGCTTTTCGAAAGAGTAGGCCATTGTGTGCCGGTGGGAACAGATAACAAAATTTACAAAACCGCATACACACGGGGACTGGATGTAAAAAGCACATTAGTGCTTATTCCATTATCCTCGATTTAAAAAAAAATCTGAGCGCTTTGATTTGTTCCTTTACAAGATTCAGCGCTATATAAATTTCATACATTATTGTTATGTCATCAACATTCTTGTTGTCATTGTTAGTTATTGATGTTGTTGTTCTTCTTTTTCAGCCAATATCAGAAAAGATCATGATGAACACCAAGAACTGGAGAGGACAGGACATGTCATAATCAAGGGTATTGGCCTCAGTGAGGGCAGATAATTAGAAGTATAGTATGTATTATCTCCCTCAGTGGGGCTGACTGTCCTGGAATCAGAATCGTCTTGGGCAATTGCTACAGTTTTCTGTATTTTGTTATTGTGAAGTCATGTGGCACCAGAATCTTTGATGTCAGCAGAGGCAGCAAAGACAGTAGGAAGAAGCAGAGAAGGAAGTGTGTGTGTGTGTGTGTGTGTGTGTGTGGTGTGTGTGTGTGTGTGTGTGTGTGTGATGATTCTTGCACTTGAAAACAATGTTTTATGTCATCATCATTGTTGTTGTTATTGTTTTTGTTGGTCTTCTTCAACAAATATCAGAAAACATCATGAAAAACATCAAGAAATGCAGAGGACAGGAAATGTCATGATCAAGGATAATGACTCCAGTGAGGGCAGATAATTAGTGGTACAGTATCTATTATCTCCCTTCTTGGAGTCAGAATCGTCTTTGAGAACTGCTACAGTTTGTGGTATTTTGTTGTGTAGTATTGACACATGCACGTGTGTGTGTGTGTGTTCGTTTGAACGTCTATCCAGAAAAAGTGAATTTAGACAGGTTTCTGGGCGTGCATGCGTGCGTGCGTGCGTGCGTGCGTGCGTGAGTGTTGTGTGTGTGTGTGTGTGTGTGTGTGTGTTTGTGTGTGCATATGTGTTTACTCTGCAATACTCAAGTGTATGAATACGCATATGTTTGTCTGTATTTTGTAGCACTGGCTAAACAAATGATACAGGTGTCCGCATACGTTACCAGGGTATCATGGGCCACTGTGTGTCTGATTCAGGGTGCCTGAAGGAGAATTGATAATTTAAGTGTAAATTATAATGTTTGCCGGTAGCGCCTGGGCTTTATCACAGTTCTTGATTAAACCATTGACGCTGGGGGCAACAGCAAAGTAAGAGGCTGTATGACCAGTGGCTTTCCCACTGATGGAATTCCACTTTACAGCTTAGTCTTTAGTGATCAACTATGACTCTCTGACTAGGAGGCTTGACTCGTACAGTCCTTATGTGCTGCAGCCCCGGGGGCTGGTTGGCCTTTGGAGAACATCTCCAACGCTGACTGTCCTTACGCCCGCTTGGCCGAGAGAGTGGGGATGTACTGTGGGCAAGGCATCTCGCAAGAAGTTATTCTATCTGATCAGTGAAAATCAGCTGAGAA
This sequence comes from Rapana venosa, assembly GCA_028751875.1. Taxonomy (NCBI): domain Eukaryota; kingdom Metazoa; phylum Mollusca; class Gastropoda; order Neogastropoda; family Muricidae; genus Rapana; species Rapana venosa. The sequence goes on along the minus strand of JAQIHA010000354.1, from coordinate 250 downwards.
GAGACCCAGTGATCAAGGACAGTGACCACAGTAAGAGCAGATAATACAGTGTGCATTAGTCATTATCTCCTTTTCTGTAGGCCACTGTCTTTGAGTCAAGAACTGCTTCAGCAAAAGTTGGAAATCTGTTACACTTAGTTCTGTTCCAGCACACTGAATGGCTGAGTGGAAAGTGTGTTTGTGTGTGTGTGTGTGTGTGTGTTGTTGTGTGTGCGTGTGCGGCGGCATGTGTGATTCTGCACTTGAAAAA
>JAQIHA010000353.1:0-14374 GCA_028751875.1 Rapana venosa | reverse complement strand
AAAAGCATTTTTTGGGGTAAAAAAAGCGTTTTTAAAAATTGCGGTTTTGGTATACGAAGGGTTTGGATTTCGGTTTTAAAACTTGGGGTGCATTTCGGGTTCCTTTTGGTTTAACTAAAGAGTGGCTTTTTTAAGATTTTTCGGGGAATTTTGGGGGGGGGGATTTTGTGCGTGTTTTTTTGGGCCCCGGACCCGGGGGTTTTCGTTACCCGAAAAAAGACTACGCCGACACGATCATGGTCTTATGATGGGGGAAAAGTTTGGGGGCCCCCAAAAAGGGATTGATCCCCCGCACACTTCCGACCCAAATTTTTCGCATTCTAGATAGGCGCGTTCCCTCAGTCCCCGACCCCCGGTTAAAAACGGGGCCCCCCCCAAAAAAACTGGCAGCTGTATTTTGGACAAAGTGACCTGGGAGATTGCAACACCCCCCCCCCCCCCCCCCCCCCCCCCCCCCCCCCCCCCCCCCCCCCCCCCCCCCCCCCCCCCCCCCCCCCCCCCCCCCCTCCTACCCTTCATCCCAAGACACTCCCTGGTGCCAGGATTTGAACCTGTGACCCAAAGACCACTAGGTTTAGTCGTCAAACACTCGCCCAGTTTTGTTGTGTGCATCAATCAGTGTCAGGCTGCAGAAGCAGTCCGTTCCATGCACTAAGTAAGGTGTACATCTGTTGCTGATGTTCTCTCTCCAGAACGTGGCATCTTTTCCTCTACGGCTCTTTCCCTGGGGAAGAAGACGAGGACGAAGACTGTGAGGAAGCAGGGGAAGTCTTCAGCCCCTCCACATCCTCAGCCCTGTCCAAACACGGCAGCCACAACCACCGGAGACAGAGGACGCCTCGGTGGAAGGGTCTCCAGGAAGCATTAGCAGTGCCTCTGTCTTCTCCTCAGAGTGCCAGAGCGACAGCGCTTCAGAGTCTCCTGGCTCTCCTCAGTGGTGCCCACCTCCCTCTGCACTGCCCAGTGACGGCGTCCACCAGTCCCCCGGGACAGGCAGGCCGGCTGATGGACCTGGCCGTGGTGACCTGGTCTCCAGAAGCCCAGTCACAGTCCTGGTGCCGCCACAGGGGTGCAGAGTGAAGGCAGCCAGACCACGTCTGACAGAGGGAGGGCAGAAGACGTCTCCAAAATGCAGAACTCGTCCTCAGTCCTCAGATCCCAGACTGTCAGCGGGAAGCAGGGGATGGCTCAGCTCAGGAGGACTGCCCAGGGGAAGGAAGCGTTCCTCTCAGCCCTCCCCCAACTCTGCGCCCTCCCTGTGTCTCAGTTTCTCTCCTCTGGTTGGCTGCCTCTTCTCAGCGGGTGTCCTTGGGGGGGCCCAGTCCCCAGAGCAGGCTGTCAGGGAAAATTCCCAAATGCAAGGCCGGGCCAGCCAAGCCCTCAGGCTCTCCCCCGAAAAGCCCTTACGCAGAACAGCGTGGCCCCCACAGACCTCTGAGGGCGTCAGTGCTAACCCCTCAAACCCGGGCCCCCTCCTCCCCCCACTACTTTGGGGCCCAAAAAGATAAAGACTGCAGCCCCGCTTAGCAGGTGGTCGGTGTGCTGACCGTTCTGGAGTCGAGTGGAGCTGACAGTTTTAGGGGCTGAAGATGGGGTTCATTGTGAGTAGTGTGTGGGGGGAGGGGTGGTAAGTGGATATGGTTTGTTGTTTGTGTGATTATGGGATGACTGAAGTTTTGTGGGGTTCGAGAGATCTGGGCAATAGTATTGTTGAAGACAATGAGTATGGAACACAAACGATGTGACTCCCTTCGTGTTGCTTCACAAAGTAACAGCATTGAGTCTTCTGTGACCTGACTATTGGATGCCTGTCTTTCAAACTGTCATGTGTGGACTGTCTCGGGGTATACCGAGGCCGCTTGATTCTGCCTAGTGGTGTTTCTGCATGTTAGTGAAGCTGGGAGGTCTGCCTTTAATTTAGGTAACGGTCATGAAAGAGGCGTCTAAGTTGGAGTGTCTATAAGTAGTATCTTGGCAGATTGAGTGTGTGGGGGGGGAGCAACCGGATCCTATGCTTCCAACTTCAACTCAGTATTATGATTTGCGCAGAATTGGAGTGGTGATTTGTGACCACTATGACGTAGTGGACTCGTATACCTAGGAGTCGGGTGCGGGTCATGAACTATACATCATTGGTATTAATTTTGTTGTATTTGTAATGTGTAATCAGATGCGGACGTATTTTTGGGTCGCCACAACTCTGTACCCTCGGCTTACGACGCACAGTGAGCGTGCTATGAAATAGGAGGTTGTAGGCCTCTAAGAAGAGGCTGCTTTAATACTACATATTTACCGCGAAAGCAAAGTGTATGCAATGGTAGTTTGCAACCACCACCCATGGAAACAAAGCCGCTGCACAATTTGCAGGTTTAGTGGTCGGTAAAAATTAGAAGAGCAGCATCGCTCCGATGAGGAAAATCACATGGGATGTATTGACTCACTCCCACACATCACTTAAAACTATTTTGCAGAACACAGGATGGTCGACCCAAGGACAGGAGGGAAGGGTGTGGGGGAGGAACTTATTGAGTAAGGGTGGGGGAGAGTTATGCAGTGATTATGTCAGCAGTGCCGATGGCTCCGTCTTGGGTGATGGCTAGTGTTCTAGCGCTTGTGAGGAAGCGTAGTTTGGGTACGGAACTGACATTATTATAAGGATTGGCTAGCAGCAGAGCTGAGGAATTGAAGCAGGGACTTGATTGTCTAGAGATTAATTTGTTGCTTGCTTGCTGAGGCATGATCCTTGAAGTTACTCTGCAGGGGATACGATATCTCCATGCTCTGTGTGTAATCTGCAGAACAATTCCATATCTGGACTGCATGGAAACAAGATCTGCCAGGGAACAATTCCCATATCTTGATGCAGGGAAACAAAAATCTGTAGAGTGTTTGCGTGCAAGGTAACAGATTCCTGCTCGTGATCTGCAGGGAACATAATCGATAGCTTTAGCGTGTGCAATGGGAACAAATTTACCCATCTCCTTTGTAGTTTGCTCGGGAACAATGTTTGGAGCCATTCTTTTAAATGCTGGGAACTAATCGGTACAGTTTTAGCCTGCCAGGGATACATTTCTGTAGTTTAGCTGCAGGGAAACTAATTGCCATTTCTTGGACTGCAGGGAACAAATCGTGGGAAGTTTAGCTGCAGGGGAACAAATTATTAGGATTTAGTCTGCGGGAAGATAATCTGTAGTTTAGCTGCAGCGGAACAAATCTGCTTGAGGTGCGTGAGAGTTTGAGTGCTAGGGACACAAGATTCCCACATCTTGACTGCTGCACAGGAACAAGAGCCATCACCACCTTGAGGATTTAATGTTCACACATCATCATTCGCTAACTAGAGGTCTTTCACATTACGCTGGCTTAAGGTCTTCCACATCCGACACTTCATTAGCACTAAGGTCCTTTCCACATATAACCCGTGACATTAGTACTAATGTCTTCAACTATCTCATAGCATTTAATGGTCTTTCCACATCTCTCACATAATTGTAGTTAACTAAGTCTTACACATCTCACCTCCACATAGTACTAAGGTCTTCCACATCTCACACCGCTTGAGCATATGGTCTTCCAATTTTCCTTCACTACCTCAGAAGACACGATGTCTGTCTCCACATACAACACCACATAGCACTTATGTCTCTTACCACATCTCACACGCAGCATTGCAGCTAAGGTCTACCCACATTCTGACATCACATTTTTGGAGGCTACTAATGTCTTCCTTATCCATAGCACTAACGTCTTCCACTTCTCACACAAAAACAGCACTCAAGGTCTTCCCTGATCTGACTTCACATAGCATAATGTCTTCCACATTGACATCACATAGCACTGAGTGTCTGTCCATTGCACCAAGGTCTTCCACATCCTATCACCACATAGCACTAAGGTCATCCACATATCAAAACACATCAGCTAATTAAAGGGCCTTCTCCACATTCGCACACACATAGCAAGCACTAAGGTCTGCCACAATATCACAGTCGCAACATAGCTACTATGGGTTCGTTCCACATCCTACACACACACATTTAGCACAATTAAGGTCTTCCCATATCACACCACATAGCAGGTAAGGTTCTTCCACATCTCAACCACATTTTATCAGGAACATAAAGGTTCTTCCTCGTTGCGAACACATGTATGTTATTGGTTGTGATCCAGCGTCAGTCGATTCTGACATAGTGGTTTCTTGAATTTTATGTCGTTCCTTGTTGACGAGTGTGTGTGTCGTGCAGTGTGTGATTGTGACAGTGTGTGTGTGGATTGCTTCCTGTTGCACTGTTGGTTCTCTGTGTGTGACGTGGAATGTGTTGTTGTTGTTATGTGGGACAGTTGTGTGTGTGTGGACAGCTTGTGTGTCATGTGTGACAGTGTTGTGGTTGTGTGTTGTTGACAGTGTGTGTGGTGACACTGTGTGTGTTGTGTGGACAGAATGTTGTGTGTGTGTATCGTTACTTGAGATTTCTGTGACATGTGTTGTTTGTTGGTGTGTAACAGTGCTGTGTGTTGCGCATTTGTTTTATCAAGTCTTGTTTGTGTGACATGTTGTGTGCTGGTAGAACAGTGTGGTTTGTGTCGACTGATATCTGTGTGATAGCAGCTTCTGTGACTCAAGTGTGTTGTTGGAATGTCAGTTGATCCGTTGTGATGTTTGATTGTGTCATTAGTTGTTTGTGTGGGGTTGTGTGGTGCGCGTGTCTCGTTGACAGAGGGGGTTGGTGGTATGTATGTCGTGTGTTGGTTGTGACAGTGTTTGTGTGTGAGAGATTAGTGTGCTGTGACAGTTGTGTAACTGTGTTTGATATACTGGTTGTTCAGGTTTCCGATTTGTTTCTCTAATGGTTGTGTTCGTCTGTTGGGAGTGACCGTGTTTGTGTGTGCGTGTTGTGTGAAGACAGTGTGTGTTTTTGATTGACTGGAGGGATTTGTGCGGTGGTGTGATGACGTGTTATGAGTGTTGTGACAGGTAATGTGTTTCGTGTGTGTGTTGAGACAGTGTGTGGGTGCTCATAGTGTGTGAGAAAGTGTATGGTGTGTGACGCAGTGGTTGTGGTGTGGTGTTGTGGAGGACGTGGATGTTGTGAAAGAGGGGTTTGGGGTAAAAGCCAGTCAAGGTAAACTGCTTAGTTTTTATATAAACTATGCAAGTTTTTGGTCCGATGAGGCGAAGCCGAATCGGGCCAAAAGTTGCCTGGTTTTGGATAAACAGTAAGTGGTTGAGCTTGACTCGGCTTTTACCCTATCTCTGAGCTGCTAACTTCAGGAGTCTGCAACTGTATTCGTTTCCCTAACAGAGTGGCTTTTTTCTAAGAATTTTGCAAGGGACAGCTCTCTTGTTGCCGTGGGTTCTTTTATGTGCGCTGAATAATTTTGTGTAACACACGGGACCTCGGTTTATCGTCTCATCCGAAAGACTAGCGCCCAGACCACGACTCATGGTCTTATTGATGGTGGAAAAGTTTCGGGCCCAAACGGGATTCGATCCACCGCACACTTCCGACCCGAATTTTTCGCATTCTAGATAGGCGCGTTACCTCTAGATCACCGATCCCCGGTTATGGGTACAGCAAGCAAGGCACTGGCAGTCTGTACTTAGGACAAAGCTGACCTGGGAGATTGCAACAGCACCTCCCCCCCCCCCCCCCCCCTACCCTTCATCCCCAAGACACTGCCTGGTGCCAGGATTTGAACCTGTGACCTCAAAGACCACTAGGATTAGTCGTCAAACACTCGCCCAGTTTTGTTGTGTGCATCAATCAGTGTCAGGCTGCAGAAGCCAGTCCGTTCCATGCACTAAGTAAGGTGTACATCTGTTGCTGATGTTCTCTCTCCAGAACGTGGCATCTTTTCCTCTACGGCCTCTTTCCCTGGGGAAGAAGACGAGGACGAAGACTGTGAGGAAGCAGGGGAAGTCTTCAGCCCCTCCACATCCTCAGCCCTGTCCAAACACGGCAGCCACAACCACCCGGAGACAGAGGACGCCTCGGGTGGAAGGGTCTCCAGGAGCATTAGCAGTGCCTCTGTCTTCTCCTCAGAGTGCCAGAGCGACAGCGCTTCAGAGTCTCCTGGCTCTCCCTCAGTGGTGCCCACCTCCCCTCTGCACTGCCCAGTGACGGCGTCCACCAGTCCCCCGGGACAGGCAGGCCGGCTGATGGACCTGGCCCGTGGTGACCTGGTCTCCAGACAGCCCAGTCACAGTCCTGGTGCCGCCACAGGGGTGCAGAGTGAAGGCAGCCAGACCACGTCTGACAGAGGGAGGGCAGAAGACGTCTCCAAAATGCAGAACTCGTCCCTCAGTCCTCAGATCCCAGACTGTCAGCGGGAAGCAGGGGATGGCTCAGCTCAGGAGGACTGCCCAGGGGAAGGAAGCGGTTCCTCTCAGCCCTCCCCCAACTCTGCGCCCTCCCTGTGTTCTCAGTTCTCCTCCTCTGGTCTGGCTGCCTCTTCTCAGGCGGGTGTCCTTGGGGAGGCCCAGTCCCCAGAGCAGGCTGTCAGGACACATTCTCCAAATGCAAGTGCCGGACCAGCCAAGCCGTCAGGCTCTCCCCAGAAAAGCCCATTACGCAGAACAGACGTGGCCACACACAGACCTCTGCAGGGCGTCATGCTGCTGAACCCCTCAGACCTGGCCTCCTCCTCCCCCTACTACTTTGGACCCAACAGATAAAGATGCTGCAGCCACAGCTTAGCAGGATGCGTCAGGTAGTGCTGACCGTTCTGGAGCATCGCCAGATGGAGCTGACAGTTTCAGGACTGAAGATGGTGGTTCATTGTGAGTAGTGTGTGGGGGGAGGGGTTGTAAGTGGATCTGGTTTGTGATGTGATCTGAGGATGACTGAAGTTTAGGGGGTTCAGAGATCAGGGCTAGATTTGTGAAGACAATGATGTGGAACACAAACGATGTGACTCCCTTCTGTTGGCTTCACCAAGTTCACAGCATTGGTCTGTGACACATTGGTGCCTGTCTCAACTGTGGTGGAGTCCGGAATACCCAGGCCGCTGATGCCAGTTGTGTTCTGCATGTGTGGAACTGGAGGTCTGCCTTTCATTCTGTCTGTCTGAAAGATGCGTCTACATTTTGAAGTACTGCATGTGGGGACAACGGACTCCATGCTTCCAACTTCAACTCAGGATCTGACTTTGCAGAACTTGGAGGTGATGTGGACCACATGACGTAGTGGACTGTACTCAGGATCTGCTCTGTTCATGACATCATCAACTTGGTACTACTGTTGTTGTTGTAAGTGTAACAGAGCGGAGATTTTTGATCTGCCACAACTCTGTACACCTCGGCTACGACAGCACAGTATGAACAGGGAGGATGTGGCCTCTAAGAAAGAGGCTGCTTTAATACTACATTTTACCGCGAAAGCAAAGTGTATGCAATGGGTAGTTTTCAACCACCACCCAAGGAAACAAAGCGCTGCACAATTTGCAGGTGTGTCCCAAAATAGTAACACATCGCTCTGAACACATGGGAGGTAATTACTCACCACACCATCACATAAACATTTCAGCACACAGTGATGGTCACACCAAGACATGGAGGAAGGGGGGGGGAGTGCCGATGGCTTCAGGGGATGGGTTAGCGCTGTAGGAAGCAGCTTGGTACTGAACTGACATATATAAGGATTGGATAGCAGCAGCAGCTGAGGAATTGAAGCAGGACTTGTTAGAGAAATGGCATGCTGAGGAATTGAAGTTAACTGCAGGGGAACAATTCCATGCTTTTAACTGCAGGGAACAATTCCATATCTTGACTGCATGGAACAAATCTGCAGGGAACAATTCCATATCTTGACTGCAGGGAACAAATCTGTAGTTTAGCTGCAGGGAACAATTCCATATCTTGACTGCAGGGAACAAATCTGTAGTTTAGCTGCAGGGAACAATTCCATACTTTTAGCTGCAGGGAACAATTCCATACTTTTAACTGCTGGGAACAAATCTGTAGTTTAGCTGCAGGGAACAAATCTGTAGTTTAGCTGCAGGGAACAATTCCATATCTTGACTGCAGGGAACAAATCTGTAGTTTAGCTGCAGGGAACAAATCTATAGTTTAGCTGCAGGGAACAAATCTGTAGTTTAGCTGCAGGGAACAAATCTGTAGTTTAGCTGCAGGGAACAATTCCACATCTTGACTGCACAGGAACAACCCACCACCTGAGATTAATGTCACATCATCATTCCTAACTGAGGTCTTCCACATCTCACAGCATTAAGGTCTTCCACATCCGACACTTCATAGCACTAAGGTCTTCCACATCTCACCCTACATAGTACTAAGGTCTTCCACATCTCATAGCACTATGGTCTTCCACATCTCACACTACATAGTACTAAGGTCTTCCACATCTCACACCACATAGTACTAAGGTCTTCCACATCTCACACCGCATAGCACTATGGTCTTCCACATCTCACACCACATAGCACTATGGTCTTCCACATCTCACACCACATAGCACTATGGTCTTCCACATCTCACACCACATAGCACTAAGGTCTTCCACATCTGACATCACATAGCACTAATGTCTTCCATATCACATAGCACTAAGGTCTTCCACATCTCACACAAAAACAGCACTAAGGTCTTCCACATCTGACATCACATAGCACTAATGTCTTCCACATCTGACATCACATAGCACTAATGTCTTCCATAGCACCAAGGTCTTCCACATCTCACACCACATAGCACTAAGGTCATCCACATCTCACACCACATAGCACTAAGGTCTTCCACATCTCACACCACATAGCACTAAGGTCTTCCACATCTCACACCACATAGCACTAAGGTCTTCCACATCTCACACCACATAGCACTAAGGTCTTCCACATCTCACACCACATAGCACTAAGGTCTTCCACATCTCACACCACATAGCACTAAGGTCTTCCACATCTCACACCACTTGGTATGTTATGGTTGTGATCCAGGTCAGATTTGACAAGTTCTTGACATTTGTGTGTGACAGTGTGTGTGTGTGACAGTGTGTGTGTGACAGTGTGTGTGTGTGTGACAGTGTGTGTGTGTGTGACTGTGTGTGTGTGACAGTGTGTGTGGTGTGTGACAGTGTGTGTTGTTGACAGAGTGTGTTGTGACTTGTGTGGACAAGTGTGTGTGTGTGACAGTGTGTGTGTGTGACAGTGGTGTGTGTGTGACAGTGTGTGTGTGACAGTGTGTGTGTGTGTGACAGTGTGTGTGTGTGTGACAGTGTGTGTGTGTGACTTTGATGTGTGTGTGTGACAGTGTGTGTGTGACAGTGTGTGTGTGACAGTGTGTGTGTGCAGTTGTGTGTGTGACAGTGTGTGTGTGTGACTGTGTGTGTGTGACAGGTGTGTGTGTGACAGTGTGTGTGATGTGACAGTGTGTGTGTGACATTGTGTGTGTGACAGTGTATGTGTGACCGTGTGTGTGTGTGTGTGTGTGTGTGTTGTGTGACCAGTGTGTGTGTGCGTGTGTGACAGTGTGGGTGTGTATTATGACAGTGTGTGTGACAGTGTTTGTGTGTGAGACATTGTGTGTGTGACAGTGTGTTTGTGTGTGTGTGAGACAGTGTATGTGTGTGAGACATTGTGTGTGTGACAGTGTGTTTGTGTGTGTGTGAGACAGTGTATGTGTGTGAGACATTGTGTGTGTGTGACATGTGTTTGTGTGTGTGTGTGACAGTGTTTGTGTGTGAGACATTGTGGTGTGTGACAGTGTGTTTGTGTGTGTGTGAGACAGTGTTTGTGTGTGAGACATGTGTGTGTGACAGTGTGTTTGTGTGTGTTTTGAGACAGTGTATGTGTTGTGAGACATTGTGTGTGTGACAGTTGTGAGTTGTGTGTGTGTGTGTGAGACAGTGTGTTTGTGTGTGTGTTGTTGAGACAGTGTGTTTGTGTGTGTGTGGAGACAGTGTATGTGTGTGAGACATGTGTGTGTGTGACAGTGTGTTTGTGTGTGTGTGTGACAGTGTGTGTGACAGTGTTTGTGTGTGAGACATTGTGTGTGTGACAGTGTGTGTTTGTGTGTGTGTGAGACATTGTGTGTGTGACAGTGTGTTTTGTGTGTGTGTGAGACAGTGTTGTGTGTGAGACATTGTGTGTGTGACAGTGTGTTTGTGTGTTGTGTGAGACATGTTGTGTGTGTGACAGTGTGTTTGTGTGTGTGTGTGACAGTGTTTGTGTGTGAGACACTGTGTGGTGTGACAGTGTGTTTGTGTGTGTGTGAGACAGTGTATGTGTGTGTGACAGTGTGTTTGTGTGTGTGTGTGTGACATTGTGTTGTGTGACAGTGTGTGTGTGTGTGTGTGAGACAGTGTGTGTGTGTGAGACATTGTGTGTGTGACAGTGTGTGTGTGTGTGAGACATTGTGTGTGTGACAGTGTGTGTGTGTGTGTGAGACATTGTGTGTGTGACAGTGTGTGTGTGTGTGTGAGCATGAGTGTGTATGTGTGAAGGGGGTGGGGGTGTCACATGAAGGAATCTTTTTGACACCTCATCATTTTTTGCTATGGGTATGGCAATCACGATCTCTTCTATCCAATTTGTAAACAACAGCTTCTAGGCCACTCTTCCCCATCTGCTCGATCAGTCTTAATGATAATGATAATGTATGGACTTGATATAGTGCTGAATCTTGTAAAGCAACAAATCAAAGCACTTTTATTCCTGGGTTGCTGGGAAGCATAACAAATAAATTAACAGACTTAACAATATTCCAGTGGAAAAAGCCTTTAAATCTGCTGCTCTATTGGCGTCCAAATCCTCTCTCAGCAGACATCCTAACCATTGCCCAGAACAAGATTTAGTAAGCAAACTTTGAAAATTCACATTTTGCTTAAAAACATACTGATTTGGACGCAGTAAAGTAATAATAATGAATGGAAATTATATAGCGCTGTATCTTGCAAAGACAAATCAAAGCGCTTGCATTCAACCTATTCTTACACAGTCCTGCAACCAATAACAATTAACAGTTTAAACAAATTCGAGGGCCCCCTTTTTTGAAATCCTAGAATCAACACTGAAGGATTGTGGAGATGAGGCATCACTGTAAAGTGCTGACGCTGAATGACGACCTGCCCAAGGTCTGATGGCGTGGATCTCTTCACCACCTCTGTCCCCCCCCCCCCCCCCTCCTCCCTCCTCCTTCCCCCTCCTCCCTCTGCAGGCTCTGGTCAGTGACTACAGACAGCAGGAGGGGGTGGGGGTGGGGGTGGGGGTTAGCTTTATCTTTAGTCACACTTTAGTCATCATGCCATCTCCACCATGATCATCGTCTCTGTGCTATTGTCTTCCATTGTCTGCAAAGACCCTGGCGCCCTGTGGCAAACTGTCACTGTTTTGTGTCGTTTTATATCAGTATTATCATCATGATATGATATTCTACCAATGTCATGAGGATGGAATATTGGAAATTCCGGATTGATGGTTAGATGGCGTGTTGTGTTTCAACATTAATTAGTATTAGACGCGGGGAGGACATTGCCGTTGATTTTGACATGTCTGTAGGTGCTGTAGGATCTCAGAACTTGTGTAGTGCAAGGTGTTTGACCTGGCCACTCTGGGTCAGTTAGAGATCTAGGTAAGACTGCTCTAGGAGAGTATACTGCTCACTTTGTGTTGCTATTGTTTGATATTGCTTGTTGTAGTGATAGTACAGATGGTGCCATGACATGGATTGAATATCAGTGATTCACTACGCAGCTGTATGATCGCTAAACATGGTAACATTTCTGCACAGAGGGGACTTGCTGGAGAACTGACACCGCTGTCGGTCCTCCCCCGTCAAAGAAACATGCCAAAGTGGCTCTGTGAAACTGACGCTGAGGAGAACAGGAGAGACAGAAGAGTGGGCGGGGGATGAAGACTATGCCATAGATGTTTTTGGGAGTGGGAGAGAATGAAGACTACACCAGATTTGTGTTTTTTTATATATCTTTTCCCCCAGTAAACTACAAAGCTGATGACTTGATACGACAGCGTGTTGGCCTGAAGTGTATTAACGGCCACCTCAGCAGTGGGAGCTAGCTGCTTCCCTGGCTTGTGTACAGTGGGGGTTCCTTGTGTGTTGGGGGTGTTGTTAGGGTTGGGGTTCCTTGTGTGTTGGGGGTGTTGTTAGGGTTGGGTTTCCTTGTGTGTTGGGGGTGTTGTTAGGGTTGGGGTTCCTTGTGTGTTGGGGGTGCTGTTAGGGGCGGGGTTCCTTGTGTGTTGGGGTGTTTGTTAGGGTTCCTTTGTGTTGGGGGTGTTGTTAGGGTTCCTTGTGTGTTGGGGGTGTTGTTAGGGTTCCTTGTGTGTTGGGGGTGTTGTTAAAGATGGGGTTCCTTGTGTGTTGGGGGTGTTGTTAGGGTTGGGGTTTCTTTCTGGAGAGTGGTCACTGATTACCTTCATTTGGTTTTGGTTTGGTTTGGTTTTGAGTTTGGTAAGTGGATGTTTGGGCTTTTTGGTGGTCCTCATTTTTGGTTTGATTTTTCCTGTGTACTTTGTGTGTTTGTGTTGGTGGTTATTGGTGTGGACTGTCAGTCACTGCAGCCAGTGTCACGGCTGTCCTGTTGTAATCTGACTGCAGGACCATCAGGTGACCTCAACTCCTGTGCAGCTGCAATATCATAGGTGCCTTGTGTGTGTGTGTGTGTGTGTGTGTGTGTGTGTGTGTGTGTGTGTGTGTGTGTGTGTGTGTGTGTGTGTGTGTGTGTGAGAGAGAGAGAGAGAGAGAGAGAGAGAGATCCAATGTCTGTAATGTACTGAAGCTGACAATCTTGCCTTAGACATGTTGTGGGTGGGGGGGTGTAGGAGCTGTGCTCAAAATCAGCCATGGTGTTCTGTCTCAGGCACAGTGGGGGCTACCTCAGGCACAGTTGGGGGGGGGGGGCAGCCTGGCTCTGCCTGCCTGCCTGCCTGCCTGCTGTTCTTGTAGCTGATGTGTACTGCTGTTCGTTTTGAAATACTCTTTCTCACACTCACCCCCCCCCCTCTCTCTCTCTCTCTCTCTCTCTCTCTCTCTCTCTCTCTCTCTCTCTCTCTCAACCATCTTTCCTTTTCTGCAGTATGAAATCATGTCAACTTGTTTTCAAATCTGTTTGCCGTGTGTTCTACTATGTACACTCAGTAAAACTGGTAAGGTAAAGGTAAAGGAGTCCCATAACCTATAAGGTCGTAGGGGAGCGAGGCGTCAGAGACCTCACTTCTCTAGGGCCAGCATATTGAGGGCGGCGCCCATCTCCTCTCCCTCGCTGCTTTACCTTCCCTGACCCTAAAGAGGGCAGGTACCCATTTACAGCTGGGTGAACTGGGGGAACTGTACTGAAGCCAAGGCGCGCAAACGGTCACCCATCCAACTGGTAACCACGCTCGACGCTGCTTAACTTGGCTGGGGGAAAGCGAGTGCTCCGACCACTGAGCTATCCCGTCCCCTGTGTTCTACTATGTACACTCAGTAAAACTGGTACTCCTCATAATTATTGGTGAAAGGTGCAGGTGTGTTGGCTGCTGCAGTTATGACCGTCCCTGCCTTTTCTGTCTTTGACTAAAGCCACCACTACGACTGTTGCTACTGTCCTTCTTCTTCATATCTTGAAGCCGTATACCGTGTAGCTTCTCGTGCACTACTCGGGGCAGATGCCAGAGGGGAGGAGGGTGAACCGACTGATGCCTGTGCTGTTATCTGTGACCGTCAGCAGTGAAGGTTGTGATGGTGTATCTTGATTGCATCTTCATCATGTCACTGTGTGTGGTGATGCAGGGTGGCAGTCATTCTGCTGTGGGGAATGCCGTGTTGGCGGCTTTGGGGGTCCATGGTTCAGTCACCGTGTGCTTAGCTTACTTTGACGATCTTTCTCTTTATGTTGTTTTTTATCATTATTTTTTATCGAATGTTTTTCCGTTCTTGTTTTCTGGAACCAAAGGTGTTGGTTGACATGGTAGGATGTGTCTGATTTGGGAATGGGGAGTGTGGTGTGTGGTGTGGTGTGGTGTGGTTGTGTGTGTGTGTGTGTGTGTGTGTGTGTGTGTGTGTGTGTGTGTGTGTGTGTGGTGTGTGGTGTGTGTGTAGTGCATGCAAGCATATGAGTGTGCGTACAAACGTAAGAATGAATAGTTGTTTGGTCACATCATTATCGTTATGCAAAGTTGTTTTAATTAATACTGCCCAATACTATTCCAAGTGCTGTATCCTCTGTGTACGTTTTTCATGTGATCGCCTGATGGCTTCCATAACAACCAGATTGTATATAAATACATAATGACATATTGTATGACCGTCTTGTCTCCAGACTGAGGTGTCTGCATATCGAACAGCGTTGATTGGACTGGAAGGTTCCAAACGATAATCAGGTGTCAGACTTTTTCCAATGGTTTTTCTACTGTCAACTCA
>JAQIHA010000352.1:0-14392 GCA_028751875.1 Rapana venosa | reverse complement strand
GGGGGGGGGGGGGGTTTGCCCATTTCCAGGAGCCTTGCCTACCTTTATTGGTTTACTATAAAACCCAGAGGGCACAGGTTATTTGTTTTCCCGCACTAATATTGTTCACTATGATAGTAAGAATAATGTATGCTAACTGGCTTGCTGTCACTCTTCGTGTCAGAACTTTATCCTTGGCGGCTGTGCTATACCATAATTATTTTTCTTTCTTTCTTTTCTTGGTTCCTGGGCTAGAGCTCCAAGGTTTATTTTTACCAAAGGCGAGATTTCTCCCAATGCAATTTTGCAAAATCGCCCGTTGTGCTGTCGCCGCATTCGCTTCGGGCAGGATGTTAAACAGAAACAGTATGCTTCGGAATTTCATGTTTGTTTGGGGGTTTTGTGGGGTATTTTGTTGCATTTGTGTTGGGTTTATCCCTGTCATCCATCCCTACTGGCGCGTAATGGCCTACTATTCCAAAAGGCGGATCGAGTTTTAACGTGTGCGTAGGGTGTTCTTCGTGCGTCCACACACGGGAACTTGAATAATAGTGTCAGTCTCATCCATAGGGCTTTTTTTGGGAGTGGAGTAGTACTCCCCCGTGGGACTCCCAGGGGTATGCTTGCAAAGCGAGCATTGCAAGAATAGGATCCCTGCCCTCCAACCAGGCATGTCGTAAGAGGCGACTAAGGTGGAACCCTTCCTCCAGGTTGGGGGTTGGGCACAGGGCTAACAACCCTGTCCTGTAAAAGAAGAGAAGTTACGGAAACAGCAACAGAGAAAACTTCTACTTTTGCGTGCGAAGGACCTCCCGGGTCCAGTGAGACTCGTATGAATGCTGATGGCCAAAGCCGAGAGGGAGATGAAGGCCATGCAGCACTCTTGGGGATCAGTGACAAGGTTGGCCCAGGATAGGTAGGAGTGGAAGCGCTTTGTTGCTGCCCTACACACCACTGGGTGTAATGGTTAATGATGATGATGATGGAGTCGGTACTGATGTTAAATCCAGGAGTGTGTGTGTGTGTGTGTGGGGGGGGGGGTGACTTTCAACTGGCGTCCTTTTATTTCGGTCAGGTCAGGTCAGAGACTCCCTCTGCTACTGGTAACCATGTAACCCAGTACCACCTGCCACATGTGGGGAGTAAACCCAATAAAAAAATCCGACCTGGAGAGGGATGGGCTCCGCAAGGTTTGATTTGCCCAAGATACACCAATGACAAAGACAGCCAGAATTTCCATACCGGATCGATCGTCGCCCAGGTTACCAAGGACCGCGCCTTCTGTTGCCCAAACAGGAAAAGAGGTCGAAAGTATGCTACTGATGTAAAACACAAAAAAAATCCGTGCCAGAAAAAAACACCATCATTGGCACATGGAAAAGTACGGACACTAAGAGCTGCAGGCAAAGTGGAAGAAAAATGACACATGAGATGTCCAGATATCAATGGCAACATCCTTGGGCTCTGCGAAGCAGGTGGGAAAAAACATGAGGAGAAACAACGACCCAAAGGGAAAACCACAAATTGTACTACAGTGGAAAACCAAAAAAAATAAACAGAACACGCGTGGGGTTTTCTCGTTCACAAAGACACCGTGAACAAACCGTCATGAGGCTGTCAGCCTGTGTCCAGCGACTTATTACCATCCGCCTGAGAGCAACCCCCTTTAACATAACTGTAGTTACAGGCATACGCCCCTACATCAGACTGCACAGATGAAGCCATAGAAGAATTTTATGACCAGCTACAAGAGGTTCTGAATCAAACTTTCCCCAAAAAAGACATCCTCGTTGTGCCAGGTGACTGGAACGCCAAGGTAGGAGAAGATGCATGGAAAGATTGGGAGGGGGGGTTTGGGGGGCCACATTTTAATAACCAATCAAATGAAAGAGGCTTGAGACCCTGGAGTTTGCCAGTAACAAAACCTCCAGCTAGTGAATACACTTTAAACCCCCACAAGAAATCCAGAAAATGGACATGGCATAAGCCCCAAAAGGAAACACCACAACCAAATAGATTTACATTTATGGTGAAAAGAACGGTTTCAGTCTAGCGTTAACCATCGCACAGACACGAAAATTTTCCAGGAAACATAGGGAGTGAACATAACTTGTGATGATACTTTTTCCCACTACGCCCAAAAAAATCCCAACGGGAAAAACACAGGGCAAATTACCTCGAGAAGCGAAGGACCCAAGTATTAGAAAATTTTTCAAGCAAGGGTAGGTGGAAAGTTTTTTCAGCACCACGTGAAGACTCAGACATAGATAACACGAATAGTTTCAATACAGCATGACTGAAACAGCAAGCGAGCTTCTGCAAAAACCACCCGTCAAAAAAAACCTGGGTCCCCACCTAACATCCAAAACTATCGACAAACGTAAAGGTTAAGAAAAAAAAAATAAACAAAAGAAAAAGCAGAAAAATATAGGGGAGCAAAAAAAGAATCAGGAATCCGGTGTTGGGGGGGGGGGTTTTTTTTGGGTTTTTGGGGGGGGGGGGGTTTTAGGGGGGGGGGAGGGGGGGTGGGGGGGGGGGGGGCCTTGGGGGGGTTTTTGGGGGGGTTTTTTTCCCCCCGGGGGGGGGGAGGGGGGGGAAACCCCTTTTAAATTTCGGGGGGTTGGGGGGGGGGGTTTGGGGGGGGGGGGGGCCCTTTGGGGGGGGGGCGGGGGGGGCCGGGGGGGGGTTTTTTTTTTTGGGGGGGGTTTTTGGGGGCCCGGGGTTTGGGGGGTTTGGGGGTTTTAAATTTGGGGGGGGGGTTTTTGGGTTGGGGGGGCCGGGGTTTGGATTTGGGGGGGGGCCCGGGGGGGGGGGGGGGGGTGGGGGGGGGAAAGTTGGGGGGGGGGGTTTTCCCGGTTTGTGGGTTGGGGGGGTAATTTTAAATGGGGGGGGCTTGGGGGGGGGGTTGGGGGGGTTTTTTTTGGGAATTTAAAAATTTGGGGTGGGGGGTTACATTTAACCCCACGGAAACCCGGGGAAGGGGAATTTTTGAAATGGAACCTTTTAACCAGGAATATAGCCAAAATGGGGGAAAAAAACCCAAAAAAAAAATTTTACCTGGGGGGGGGAAATGGCTGAAATTTTAAAAGGTTTTTTTGCCCAGGAACAACCAAATGACAAGACAAGGGAAATTTTAATAACGGTGATGTTGCCCTTTCCGGCCCCGCCCCTTTTGTTCCCAAAACAAAGGGTGGAAAATTCAGGATTTTTTTAAAAAACCCAAAAACCGGGGCCCAGAGGAAAAAAATTTTTCAAAGAAGGCCCCAAAAGGTGGGAAAAGTTTTGAACAACAGGTTTCCCCCCCTTTCCCCCCCCCCCCCCCCCCCCTTGGAAAGGGTCGGGGACAAAAAAAACAGGGGAAAAAAAAGGTTTAAAAACCCCCGGGAGTTTGACCGGGGAAAAAGAAAAACAGCAGGGGGGGTTTTTTGGCAAAAAACCCCCCGTAAAAACCCATGGGTAAACCTTCCTTTCCACAAACTTTTTCCCCTCCCCCGTCCCTGGGGGTTTGAAAAAAGTTAAAAAAAAACGAAGGGGGAAACTTGATCCCCCCCTAAAAAAATCGGGGATGCCATTAAAGGGGGCCCATAAAAAGAATTTTTTTGCCCGCAAAAGGGTTTCTAAATTTCCAAACCCCCACGAAAGCCCCTTTTGTTTTTGGGGTGCCGGGCGGGGTGGGAGAAGTTGCGGGGTTGGGTTGGTTTTTGGGGTTTTTTTTGGGGTTAATTAAACCCGGGGAGGCGGGAGTATGGGGGGGGGTAACCCCCTCCGGGGGGGGGGGGGTTTTTCCCCCGGTTGGGGGGGTTTGGATTGCCTTCCCCCGTTGTGTTAATTTCCTTAGGGGGGGGCCGTTGGGGGGGGGGGCTGGCCCTTGGGTTTGTTTCGGGGTTTGGACGGGGTTTTTTTGGTTTCTGGGCCGGGCCGGTTTTCGGGGGCCGGGCTGGGGGGGTGAGGACTTAACCCTTGGGGGGGGGGGGGGGGGGGGGGCCCCCGGGGGGCCACAAGGGGGGGCAACCGGGGCGGGCCCGGGGGGCGGGGGTGGGACCCAGGGGTTTGGTTTTTCAAGCGGGGGGGGGGGGGTTTTGGGTTCGGGTGGGGGGGGGTTTGTTTTTTTTTTGGGGGAGGTTGCCTCGCGGGTTTTGGGGCCCCGGTTTCCCCTTGGGGGTTCCCCCTCACCTCCTTTGGGGCGGTTGGGGGGGGCGGGCGGTTGGGCGGTTTGGCTGGGTCCTGGGGTCAAAAAAATTTTCTTTGGGGGAAAATTTGCCCAAGACATTGAAGGGGCTCAAAGGAAAAAAACTTTTTAGAAAGGGGAAAGCATTTCAGCTGGGGGGGGAAAAGACCGGGACTAGCACAAAACGGGGGGAAAAGGTTTTAACAACCAAGCAAAAAGGGGAAAGTGTCTCATGAGGACCGGATATTTGAACAGATGGGACAGAATATTGCCCCCGCCCTTTGTTTTAAATAAATTAGAACCCCCAAGGAAGGAGATCCGAAGCCCTTTAAATTTTGAAACCAGCAAGAAAAGGGACCCAGACTTTCACCCTATCCCCCTTTGGGGGAGAAAGAATTGGAAACGCAGTAAAATCGCGGGAAAAAGGGGGAAAAAAAAAATTCAGCAGGGGCTGAAAACCCATTCCAGCTAAATTTTTTTTTAAAGTGGACCCATAAATCAAGCCTTTGTTCACCCCGGCCCCCCCCCCCTAAAATCTGCAAACAAGATTGGCGACGGGAAAAAAGGGCCCAAACACCATGGACCCCCGGGGTTCCAACTCATCATCACCCCCCCCCCCAAAAAAAAGGGGAAATCTACAAAAATCCCTTTAATTCCCGCACAATAAAACCCCTTTCATTTTGCCCCCAAGCAAGGGTCATGTGCGAAAAATATTAAAATAGATTTGGGCCCAACAAGAAAAGGGGGCCCATCACTGAGGAAGGAAAAGCAGGGTTTCAGAGCGGGGCACAGCACAACCGAACAGATATTCAACCTAAAAATTTATTTTGGGTGAGGGGTTTTAACCTTTTCAAAAATTCAAAAAGGGACCTTTACCCCCCGTTTTTTATCGATTTTTTTTAAATTTAAGAAAGGGGCCATTTGAAAGGGTTTTGTTGGGGCCCTTTGCAGTTTTTGGGGGCCCCAAATAAAATTTGTACACCCATCAATTGAAAACCCCTGATCGGCATAAAAACCCGGTACAGGGGGAGGCCACCGGTTGAATTTGTTCTACAACAAAAAACATTGGAGAAGGGTTTTTCAAACCCAAACAGTTGGATAAGGCGGGGCCCTTTTTGTTATTTCCCCCCACCCATTTTTTTTTCAAACATTTTTCCTTGAGGAATCGGGCCCTTATGAAATGGAAAAACTGAAGGATCAGTCAGAAATTTGGTGGCAAAACCCCAAGAAACGATCACAAACCTCCGCTTCGCGGGGTTGGCCCATTGAGGAATAAAAAAGGCGGGGATCGGGGAAAAAAAGAGTTTTCCCCCAGCCTAACAAAAAACACTTGAAAAAGGGCCCCTCCAAAACATATGGCCTTGGGGAAAAAATCAGTGCGGAAAAAAACCCAAAACGGGATGATAATAACACCAACGGAAAATTTGCATGAAAATCGGGGTTTAAAATTGGACCAGAAGTTTGGGAAAACGTTTCAAACCTTCAAGTCCCTGGGAAAGCCTTTTTGAAAATCAGACCAGGGACCCAAAAGCCAGAAGTATTTAAAAATGGCGGGAAATTTTCCCCACGGGAAAATTTAACGGCCTTTGTAAAAAACAAAAAACCCCCATCTGGAGAGATTAAAATTTTTCTCATTATCCCCCAATCAGTTTTAATGCGCTCCCTTGTCTACCCATATTTCTGTATGCCGGAAAATCTTTTGGAAGGAACCCTGCCCTTGCAGATTTGGAGGAAAAGATTACAGGCGGTGGGGGGGGAGAGATGCTTTCGGAGACTCCTTGGCTTTCTCCTACAAAAAAAAAAACATAAGAAACAAAAAAAATGCTTAAACAGAACCCGCAACCATTGGACCCTATGAAAAACCTTCAAAACGTCGGGGGGAAAAAAAACTTTTAAAACCCTTAAAAAATGGTATGGGCATGTAAAAAGACCCAAAGGATTTGGCAAAAAGTTTTAAAAGGCATGCCGGAGGATAAAAAGAAGAGGGCAGCCCCAAGGAAGGGCTGGGAGGATAAAATCAGCGAAAAATTTTGGACAGGCCTAAAAACTAAAACAAACCCCGGGGAAAAGGCCGGGAACAAAAAGAGGGAATGGAGGGAACGGGTTTTGGTTGAGTTTTTTGGGGGTTTGCCCCCACGGTGGGTTCAACTCGGGACGTAGATTGTTTAGAGGGGAATGGAAAATAACATCATGTGTTTTTTTTACCCCAAAGCCCCCGTTTTTGTTTTTGCAGTTTTGAACTTTTTTGTCATCCTTTCCCTCACGGGTTTTACCCAAGGGCCTACTCTTCCAAAAAGGGGAAAAGGGGTTTTTTTGGAACGTGTCCGGGCCGTAAAGAGTGCTTTGCGTTCCCCAAAGGGGGAAACCTGGGTTTTTATAGTCCATCCAAGGTTTTCTTTTTCTTTTGGAGGGGGGGGGGGGGTGGGGAAATTGGGGGGGGGGGGAATGGTGGGGGGCCACGATTTTTAAACTCCAGGGGAAAAAAAATCCCCCTTGACGAGATTCGAACCCGGGGCAGAGTCACGAGGGGCAAGGGGTTTGTGGTTTTTGGGTGGTGGTGTGTGGGTGTGTATTTGTTGGTGGTGTTTGTGTGTGGTGTTTTGGGGTGTGGTTGGGTTGGTTTTTGTGTTTGGTGTGTTTGGGGTGTGTTGTTTTTGGGGTGTGTGTTTTTTGTTTTGTGTGGAAAAGGAGAGGAGAGAATGGGAGGGGAAGGGGTTTTAGGGGAAGAGGGAGGATTCTTTCGGGTTTTTGTCTGTCTGCCCCTGTGCATGTCTTTTCTGCCGGTCCCTTTGCCTGCCTCTGCCTCTTGTCTTCGAAAATCGTCTATCGCATGTTGTTTTCTCTCTGGGGTCTGTATATCTGTCTGTTTTTCTGTTGTCTGCATGTTGCTGTCCCACACCCTGTTTTCGGGGCAGTGTTCTAGGGATCTGTTTTGTCTTTTTGTATCGGGGTTTTGTCGCCCGGGCCCCGTTTTTTGCTGTCTGTCTGTCTGCCGGTTTGTTTTGTCATCCCCCATAACCTGTCTTCGGGCTTTTGGTTATGTATCTTCTTTTCTTCTGTGTTTTCTGTCCGTCGCATGTCGGTCTGTCCCCCAACCCTTTGTTTTCCCGGTCAGTGTTATGTATTTTGTCTGTCGTGTATCTTTTGTGTCTGCCCTTCTGTGTGTTGTTGTCTGTCTGCATGTCTTTTTCTATCATCCACGCCGTCCCCTGTCAGGTTAGGGTTTCGTTGTCTGTCTGTGGTCTTATCCTTTCTGTGTGTTGTCTGTCATCCAACACCTGGTCTTTGGCATTTGTCTATGTATCTGTCTGTCTTGTATCTGTGTGTCTGTCCCGTCTGTGGGTCTGTCTTCTTCCACCACCTGTCTTCTGGAAAGTGTCTATGTTTTCTGTCTGTCTGTGATCTGTGGGGGTCTTTTCCTTTCTTTTCTGTTGTCGGGCTGCCTGTTTTGTCTGTCATCCCCCCAAATACCTTCTTCTGTCATTGTCTATGTATTGTCGTTTTGTCTGTGTTGTCTTTTGTTTCTCCTTTTGTGTCTGTCCTTTTAGCTGTCCCATTTGAGCGTATTTCCTTTCCCCTTTTCTTGGGGAAAATTCCGGTTTATGGGGAAATATTACCCCAGTCTTTTTCTCTACCCTTGCCCTTTCCTTTTTCCGCCTCTGCCGGAAGCCTATAGACATTTTATTTTTGTTCGGCCCCCCCTGTGGGGTGTAATGCCGCTATCTCCCTTTTTCTTTTAGGTCAGCAAAAAAGAAAATTAATTTTTTGTCAAGAGGGGGTTTATCTCTTTTTCTGTCGGGCCTGTCTCTCTGTTGTCTGTCTGTCTGGGGTTATGTTTGGATTTTTTGGTTTCAAAAGTATTTTTGTAGGATGAAAACCCTTTTCTTTTAAATCATCACCCCCAAACCATAATCTTTTTCATCTTTCTTAACCACCACCACTACCACCCCTTTCATTGATTCTTCTTTTTTGTTTTGTTTTTTCTTCTTCTTCTTCATTGTCTTCTGTTGTTGCTGTTGTTGTTCTTGTTGTTGTTTGTTCTTCTTCTTCTTCTCCTGCGACTGTTGCTGAATTTCTTCACAGAAGAATTGAAAAAGAAAGGAAAGGTTTAAAATAAATCATTACATTGTTTGTCTCTGTCTGTCTATCTGTCTGTCTATCTGTTGTTATCTGTTCTGTCTGTTTGTCTATTGTCTCTGTTTCTGTTTCTGTCTCTGTCTATTGTCCGTGTCTTCTGTTTGTCTCTCTGTCTCTCTGTCTCTGTCTGTCCCTCTCTCTCTCTCTCTCTCTCTCTCTCTCTCACACACACACACACACACGCGCGCGCGCGCGCAGCGCGCGCGCATTTGCGCACATACACACACATGTCATCCCTATCAGGCCAGCTCGACACAACAGCATATTCTCATAAACAAATTAAAATTTTCTGCGGTCGGATCCCACACTCTGGAGTTAACATCAGTGCAGACTCCACTCTCCCCAAAAGTCCTTCGGATGAGACTATAAACCGAGGTCCCATGTGCGAACGCTCGCAGAACATCTTGCGCACACGTTAAAACCCGTTCCGCTTTTCGGAAGAGTAGGCCATTTTGTGCCGGTGGGAACGGATAACAAAATTGACAAAACTGCATACACATGGGGACTAGATGTAAAATAAAATAAAAAAGCACATGAGGGCTTATTCCATTATCCTCAAAATAAAAGAAAGAAAGAAATCAAACACGCACACACATCTGCAGCATACACTATTCAAGCGTGCAAGCACGCACATAAACACACACACACAACAACAACAACAACAACAACAACAATAACAACAACATAAATGGTATGACTATTTGATGTTAGTATGTGTATATTTTAAACTGCAGTAAAAAGTCCGTGATAAATATAGTCTTGATTACACACCATGATTATACTGCATATCTCCCATTCAGGTGGGTCAGATGGCTGCAAAGACTGAATAACCATTACTGTTCACGCACACGCCGTGCGCGCGTGCACGCACGCACACACATGCGCACACATACACACATAAACGCACACACACTCACACATTAACAACACACATAGTATAGTTAAGTGTTTTGTGTGTGTGTGTGGGGTGTGTACGTGACGCGACGCGCGAGGTGTGTTTTTTTTAAAAATTTATTATTTTATATGAGGATAATGGGAAAAAAAGCACCCTTGCTTTTTTAATCCGTCCCCGTGGTAGCGGTTTTGTAAATTTTGTATTGTTCCCACCGGCCACCATGGCCCACTCTTTCAAAAAAAAGGGAAAAGGATTTAACGTTGCGCAAGTGTTCTGCGGCGTTCGCAAGGGGCCTAGTTTATATCCGTGTGCGAAAAGCATGCAGAACGCATGTGTGAGTATTGTGTGCATGTATATGTATTATTTGTATGTAATTCTTTGAAAAAAGCCCCCTGATAGGGAAAGAAAAAAAAGTTGCAGACCAAAAAAAAAAAAAAAAAAAAAAAGGGGGGGCGCTGCTCTTGTGGCGACGTGCTCTCCCCGGGGAAGCAGCCCGAATTTCACGCAGAGAAATCTCGGACTTAAAGGGGTATAAATAAATAAATAAAAAAAATAAAATGTGTGTAATTTGTATTTTTCAATGCATTATCTTATCGATTTTTCTCTTTTTACTGGTTGAATTTAATGGTAAAAGGATGCAATAATGAGTATTTCAGTATAATCATTAAGAAATTTGTTCTTAGATAGATGGCTTGATGAAAAAAAGCAATGCATTGCTTATTCAATGTAACATCTAAAAATAAAGATTTGACTTGACTTTACACATACACGCACGCGCACACACACACACACACACACACAACATACACACACACACACACATATGTATAAAATAATATATATATATAAATATATATATATATAAATATTTATATATAAACACATACATATAAACACACACACATTGATTGATTGATTGATTGATTGCCCAAAGGGGTACAGATAAGTATTGCCATCAATCTCACACACACACACACACACACACAGGGCACGTACACCCCACTCCCACACACACACACGAACCCCCCCGCCTCCCCCTCCCCCCACCACACACCACACACACACACACAGAATCAAGACGAACAGAGAGACAGAGAACACATCCGGGAGAGAAAAACCGGACACGATTGGCTGTGGTGGGTCGGTCCAACTGGGCCTAGCCTAGTAGGCCTACAGGCTAGCCTAGCTGGAATGTCGCCAGTATTTACCAATACAAAACTTCTACTACGCCTAAGGCCTGAGGCTGTGGTGTCGGGTCATCACGCCCTCTATTACTGCGATCTTCACACACACACAAAAACACACGCACACACACACTGGAATATAAGAATAGAGAACAGGGAAAGGTGTGTAAAGAACCGTGTGTTTTGTGGTGTGTGTGTTTAATGTTAGGTAAAGGGGTTTTAAACCTGTTTGAATGCCCTCGTAGCCCAAAGCTAATCTAAATGTTACCTAACTGTACTTTACTGTTCACAGTTCAGCAGTCCCGTTTTGCGTAATACAAAATTAGTGAGCTATATTGAAGTCACCTCCCCCCCCCCCTCCTACCCCCTACCCCCCCCCCCCTCTCATCCTGTGGGAATTCCAGGTTGGGGGGGTGGGGGGGGGGTAAGAGGGGAGGAGAAAGGAGCTGTCACATCACTATAATAATTAGTACCTCTCCTTCTGAATATCTGTGCTAAAACTTTCTCTTTCTATCCCCCTCTTTTTTTTACCCTTTTTCCTTTTTTTCTTTCCTTCCGCACCCCCCGGGTTTTTTGCCCCCCCCACCCCCCCCCCCCCCCCCCCCCCCCCCCAAACCCACCCACCCACCCCCCCCCCCCCCCAAAACAAAAACCCCAAAAAAACCCCCCCAAACCCCCCAAACCCCCCCCAAACCCACCCCCCCCCCCCTTTTTCCAAAACAAACCCCCCCCCCAAACCCCCCCCCCCCACCCCCCCCCAACCACCACCCCCCCACCACCCCCAAAAACCCCCCAAAAAAAAAGGAAAAAAAAAAACCAAAAAAAACCAACCCCAAAAAAACCCCCCCAAAACCCCCCCCCCCCAACCCCCCCCCCCCCCCCCCCCCCCCCACCCCCCCCCCCCCCCCCCCCCTCCCCCCCCCCCCCCCCCCCCCCCCCCCCCCCCCCCCCCCCCCCCCCCCAACAAAAAACCCCCCCCCCCCAAACCCCCCCCCCCCCCCCCCCCCCCCACCCCCCCCCCCCCCCCCCCCCCCCCCCCCCCCCCCACCCTCCCCCCCCCCCCCCCCCCCCCCCCCCCCCCCCCCCCCCCCCGGACAAAAAACGGAAAATTTTCTCCCAAGTCGGGGGCTCCCCTGATTGTCTTTTAAATTAACGTAGCGCCGAGGCTTTTCTTTTTTTTTTTAATGGGGGGAAAAGTTTCTGTCTGGCATTTTGAGAAGAAAAAGAATTCCCAAATTTCCCTTTAAAGCTCTAAATCGGATCCTCCACTGGGATAGTTATTATAAAATTTTAAAGTTATACATTCCCAACATTCAGAAATGTGTAGCAAAAACTTGCAAACTTAAAAGGGGAATTTTTTTTGCGTTGATATATTTATTTATTTATTGATTTATTCTTTTTTATACGAGGGTAAAGGGAATAAGCCCGTATGTACTTTTTTTTTAAATTGTAAGCCCCCGTGGTTGTATGAGATTTGTAAGTTCTTTGTCATTCTTTTCCTATCGCACACAATGGCCTACTCTTACGAAAAAGTGATGATTGTTGATTGATTGTTAGTTGGCTGCTGCTGGCTGGCGGGCTAGTTTTTCCCATCGTTTTCTTCACATCTATCAATTCCATCTCTGTTGTTGTTTTTAAACCCAGAGAACAGGTGTTAGACAGCACTGTTAATAGCAAATTTCCCACCATGTCCTCCCCCCCCCCCCCCCCCCTCCCCCCCCCCCCCCCCGGCCCCAGCCCCTCTTTTATCTCAATTTCTTTTTCTTTCCTTTAGGTGTGTGTGGGTGGGGTGTGCGTGCGTGCGTGGTGCGTGTTTTGCGTGTGTGTGTGCGGCGCGCGCACGTGCATGCGTGTGTGTGTGTATGTGTTTTTGTGTTGCGCCGCGCCAGCATACATACATAGATACATACATGCATACATACATGTGAGGGTCTTAATAAACATAGAAAAAAATACTGTTTCTATAATTATGTAAAGTATGATCGTTACTGTTGTTTTTTTTCTTTCTTTTTCCTTCTTTTTCCCTTAGGTTTTGTCTGTCTTCCTGTCTGCCACCCTGTCTGTCTATCTGTCCGTCTTTCTGTCTGTCTGTCTGCGTTTCTCATGTATGGGTTAGCCTGGTGGTCAGATTGATGTATTGGGATCTGCTGGCCCGGGTTCGAATCTCGTTCAAGAGGATTTTTCCTCTGGGGTTAACTCAGTTTCCCACTCCATCTCCCCAAAAGTCCTTCGGATGAGACTATAAACGAGGTCCCGTGTGCAAAACGCACGCAGAACATCTTGCGCACACGTTAAACCCGTTCCACTTTTCGGAAAAAGTAGGCTTTGTGTGCGGGAGAAGGAGAAAAAAATTTACAAAAATATATACACGGAAATGGGTGGAAAGGGGGGAAAAAAAACACAGAGCGTTTTTCCGTATCCCCGAAAAAAAGAATAAAAAAAAAAAAATAAATAAATAATCAAATGTTCCCCTTTTTCCTCCCCCTCCCCCCTCTTTTTCCCTTCTGCTCCCCCCCCCCCCCCCCCCCCCCCCCCCCCCCCCCCCCCCCCCCCTTCTTTCCTCCCCCCCCCTCCCCTTTGTTGTTGTTTTTTCTTGTTCTTTTTCTTCCCTTCTTCTTTTCCCTTTCCCCACAAAAGAGACTTTTGTCTGGGGGGGTTTTTCTGCGCCATAGTCAGGGGCAATGGGCCCACATAGCAAAAACAAAAAAGTTGATGATTTCCCCTGTTTGGGTTGATTGGTTTGGGCCCCACATCCAAGTTGATCAGAAAAATTTTTTTGTTCATTTTTTTGGGGGTTGGTTGGTTGGTTGGGTTTATTTAATTCGTACTCTGATTTTATCCTCATAGTTTCACCCCACACACACACACACACACACCCACGCGGCTTGCACTTTTTCTTTTTCTTTTTTTCCCCTTTTTTTTTTTTTTTTGGGGGGGGGGGGGGGTAGTATCCTTTTGAGGAAAAGACTTAAATTAAAGGGAAAACACACACACAGCACACACAAAACAAAACCCCTCTAACAAAATACACAAAACACACACACAGTAACACACACACTCTCTCTCCCCTCTTCCCTTCTCCTAACACACACACAAAAACCCCCCACACACTGTTGCAGGTTTGGGGCTGGCTATGGTCACGCCAGTTTTAGTGCCTAAAGGTTTCAACAGGAACCCAACAATATCCCGTATTTATACCTGACACAAACCCCTAAAACAGGGACATACAGAACAATAAGGGTTTTAGGAAAATTTAGACAAAAATAAAGGTTTCATCGCCTTTCACCATGGTGGGGGAGACTTTTTAGTCATTGCAACATTTTTTTGGGCCCAAATTTTTAAAAGATACAAGAATGCATATCTTTAAAAAAAAAAAACAAAATTTTTAATCTAAAATTAAAAAACCCAAAATTAGACAAAAACGATTTTACTCCAAGGAAAAATCTTCCCAGACTGTACCACCCCGGGTGTTAAAAAAAAAAATTTGTCCTGTAATTTAATTTAAAAAATGTGTGACCCGGTTTCGGGAGTTTATAAAAAAAAAAGGGCCCTTTTTTTTGATAAAAGTATGGGTTTACTAAACCCTGTGATTTTTTTTTGTAAAATTGAATTTGGGTTTCCCCTTTAAGAATCTTCATAGGGAAAAAAATTTTACACAAGTGCTCCCATGCACACACAAAACACATGGGGAGCTGGGGGAGACACCCACCCCCCCGGATAAAATTTTGTATCATGATAAAATGTTGAATTGCTGCAGTTAATTTTTCTTTTGAAATTCCTTAATTTTTTACTTGACTTTTTGCTTTTTTTTTACATTTTTAAAAATTTTCTTATTTCCATTATCACGGAATAAGCGGTCAAAGTGAGTTTTTTTTTGTTTTGTTTTGTTTTTTTTTAATTCAGTCTAATTCCCCGTGGTAAGCAGTTTTCCGGGTTTTTAAAATGGGAAAAAATGAAGGGCCCCCAAGTCGCTGAAATCTTTTTAAAACTGAGAAAGGGGGGGAGATTTGCAGCCCTTTAATTTCCCCC
>JAQIHA010000351.1:0-14380 GCA_028751875.1 Rapana venosa | reverse complement strand
AAAACAAACAGAATGTTGAAAATATGACATCTGTAATTGAGAACAGAGAGAGAGAAAGAGAGAGAGAGGAGAGAGAGAGAGAGAGGAGAGAGAGAGAGAGAGAGAGAGAGAGAAGAGAGAGAGAGAAAGAGAGAGAGAGAAAGGGAGAGAGGAGATAGTGCATGCATGCATGTGTGTGTGCGTTGTGTGCGAGTACATGCATGCTTGCATGTGCATGAAGGAGCACATGCATAGATTGTGTGTGTGCGTGCGCATGCATGTGAATACGTGTGCAGCAATAATTATGCAAACATGGTATCTGGCATAAGGAATTGGCTTCTGACACTGAAAGGCAATGTAAGCAACTGCATCACTGAAACAATTTCAGTCTGACAAACTGATTTTCTGCTGTAGGCACCGTAACGGTCAGGCAAAGCAAATCATTTAAAATTGTTCTTTCCACCATGATGCAAGAGAACAGAGATTCAACTGCTGAATGGACTGTCTGAATCCATCTGAATCCATCTGCTCACACATACACAAAATTGCACACACTAAAAAAAAAAAATGCTACAGGACTTTTGGTTTTAGATTTTCCATTCAGTTGGAGACCACCACACAGTCCAGCACATAAGAGCAGTTTCCCAGAGTATGAAAATCATGAAGGATGGAATTTTTCTTTAGTGTTAATACTAACGATAAACCACATTAACAGATGAATACAGATTTGTGTATGAATGTTTACATTATTCTTTTATATCGAGGATAATGAAGCTTACCTGTGTGTAGACCCCTCGACAGTGGCCACTTTCCTCCACTTTCATGTTTAGCTGTCAGTTGGACCGGTCACTGGCAATGCTGCTGCCAGAATGCAGTCTGAAAGAAAACAATGGGGTCTCAGTTGGGCTGAACACAAACTACATCAGTACATGGTATCAGACATTCACCAACTTTTTTTAGTTGTCAGTTTTGTCAACCATTCCCACCAGCACAAGGCCTATTCTTCTGAAATGCAGAACAGGTTTTAATATGTGCACAAGTCGTTCCACATGCGTTCTCATACAGGGCATCAGTTTACAGTCTCATCTGAAGAACTTCTGGTAGAATGGATTCTGCACTAAACGATAACTCCACAGCAAAATTCCCCTTGAAAAGGTGTCTCAGTGGTAGCCTATGAATACCCAAATTTCCAAACCCACTGTGACAAAATTTCAAAACACACCACACTGACAGTTGAGCGCTTTGATTTGTTGCTTTACAAGATTCAGCACTATATAAATTCCATACATTATTATTATTGAAAAATCACTACTACCTAAAGAGGATTCTAAACCAGAAAGAACCTCATTCAATGGTTCATAGACACTTCTCAGTATCGGATATGAAATACAAGTTTTCATTGAGGTGGTGGGTGTTGGGTTTTTTTTGGGGGGGGGGGGGGGGGGGGGGGGGGTGATTTAAAAAAAAAGAAATTCAAGGATATAAACTATGATTCATGTAGTATTACATTTGTAGTCTACATATGCCAAGCTCTATAAATGACTGCCAGCCAAAATAAAATTGGCAACAGAAAATATGCATCCATATACTTTGTGTGTGTGTGTGTTAAAATCCACAATTAGTAAATATTACAACACAAGACTTACTACCCAAGTAGCACTTGGACAGGCACATGTAACCACACAATTCATTAAGTATTTACTTGCCAATGAATTAATAACTCATGAATATCTCAAACTATGAAATACAATGTGTGTGTGTGTGTGTGAGAGAGAGTGAGTTTAGAGTAGGCCTACATATTTCACTCAGCACTTTTAGGCACAACATGAGTCAAACTAAGTGCTATGCTGTGTGATAAATTTGTACTAGAGTAGAATTGGTTTGTATGCTTCAAGTAAAATAATTACATTAACAAACAAAAATACTAATAATTAAAAAAGTAATATTGGTTGAAACCGAAAGTACAATGACCAATTGTCTTGTTCACATTGTTGTTTCGTTTTCCATAAAGTACACAATTAGCAGGTAATTTCGTTAAGCACCAAGTGTTGGGTACCACTTGCATCGAAGTTTGTTGCCTTGTGACCGTTTCATAGTCGTGTCCAAAAGCAAAGGATAAAATCCTGGTCGGACCACGTCGAATCTTGAGTTGTTTCAGCTTCGAACTCTTGCCCACCATTGCCTGCTGGTTTAATGCTATTTATCGCACACGGAGCAAAAACACTTATTTCGTTGTTGCTACTTCCAAAATCTAGCTTTCGAAGTCTGCTTCTGTCAGTTCAATGAATTCTGCGCAGTTTTTGCCCTGCTTTTGTCGTTTCGAACTGGTCGGCCACAAATTTACCGAAGTGTTCGCACACTACACGACCTCCGATGACATTGCGCATGCGCAATACATTATCGCCCTTGGACGATATTTTCTGCTACTGGATCTGGATCTGGATCTGGATCAATACGTCGCAGTAACCACTTCTGGCTTTACGCGACGGATTGGGGGTTTGCGCTTAACTGCTAGTACTAATGCTGGTTGGTTCTGAAAAAGTTCTCCCTGGTGAGGGCCCCTTTGAAGGAGCTCAGGGTCTTGGAATTGACGGTCTGGTCGCTGAGGTGGTTCCAGTCTATAACCGTCTGCACGAAGAAGGAGTGCTTGTACTGGTTGCACCTGCTGTCTGGGACTGTGTAGCCTCTGTTGTTGTTGCAGGCTGTCCTTTCTACTATGTTTACTGATTTATAGTCCTTAAAAGTCTTAGTCTTAATTCTACGTTTACCTTGGGGTTTGGGGGTAAAAAATTTGATGGCGGCATGGCCGGGACAAGTCCCTCAACCACTTTATACATAAAGGCTAACCTAAGCTGTCGCCTCCGGTCTTGTAATTTCGGCATATGCAGGTCTTGGAGCATGGTCCGTGACACAGCCAGGGTCTCTAGTATGGGTAGTCTTGTTTTATGAATCTGGCTGCCCTGTTCTGGATACGTTCTAACTTATCTATGTCTGTTTGGCAGTGGC
This sequence comes from Rapana venosa, assembly GCA_028751875.1. Lineage (NCBI taxonomy): Eukaryota > Metazoa > Mollusca > Gastropoda > Neogastropoda > Muricidae > Rapana > Rapana venosa. The sequence goes on along the minus strand of JAQIHA010000351.1, from coordinate 11,395 downwards.
TATCCCATACTGTGGCACCATATTCTAATGTGGATCTAACTAGTGATAGATAGGCTAATCTACGACATTCTTGTGGGCAGTTTGAGTTTCGCTGTAAAATCCTAACATTGAGCTTGCTTTTTTGGTAATTTTGTCTATGTGGGTGGTCCATTTCAAGTCGTTGGAGATGTGGATCCCTTGATATGGTGTTGATGCCACTTGCTGGAGGATGGTACTATTTAGTTGGTAGAGATAGTCTGATTCTTTTTTTATGTTTTAAAATATAACACTTGCTGGCGTTAAAACGCATCCCCCAATTTTCTGCCCAGTTTCTAATTTCTTGAGGTCTTTCTGAGGGTGATGTGGTCATCGAAGGTGCCTATTTCTCTATATAAAAGACAGTCATCTGCAAAAAGTCTTACTTGGGATGCGACTGATGTTGGTAGGTCATTAATGTGGCATAGGAAGAGTATGGGGCCTAACACAGTTCCTTGTGGTACTCCTGACTCTACTCTAACTTCTTCTGATGTTTCTCCTTCTAACACTACTCTCATTGTTCTGGTGGTTAGGAAGTTTTTCAGCCAGGTGTGAATTTCTCCTACTATGCCATATTTTTCTAACTTATATAGTAGTTTCCTGTGGGGGACTGTATCAAAGGCCTTGCTAAAGTCTAAGATTGCTACATCTACTTGTTCTCCCTTGTCTAATGATGATAGGAAGTCCTGGGTGGTGGTCAGAGTTGGGACTCACAGGAGTAGCCAGAGCGGAAGCCGTGGTTTAAGTGTGTTAGAATATTATTCCTTTCTAGGTGTTCCATTAGGTGGCGGCATACTATATGTTCTAAAATCTTTGCAGCATACTGAAGTAAGTGAAACTGGTCTATAGTTGGATGCTGTGTGTTTGTCCCCTTTTTTAAAGATACCTGATATATTAGCTTGTCTCCAGTCCGCCGGTAGAATTCCTGTGTCTAATGATTTTTGGTAGATGGTTGTTAGTGCTGGTGCTAATATGTCTGCGCAGTTCTTTAGTACTATGTTTGGGGATGGCATCTGGTCCGTGTGCTTTGGCTGGGTCGGTGTTTTTAAGCAGTTTTTCTACTCCATCTACTGTGACGGTGATGCTCTCTATGGGTTGGTGATGTAGATTGTCCATTGGCGGTGGTGGTGTCCTATCCTCTGGAGTGAAAACTGATTGGAATTGTTTTAATAATATTCTGGCCTTACCTAAGCTATCGCTAACTAGGGTTGCTCCTTCCTTCAGTGGTGCTACTCCTACATTGTCCTGTCTTTTGTTCTTTATATATCGCCAGAAGGGTTTTGTTGTTGTTTGCTTGTAGCCCTTGTAGTATTGTCGTGTTGATGTGGTGCCATTCCGCTTTGCGTATGTTTCGTTTGCATTCTTTTTGGTAGTGTTTGTAGTTGTCCCAGTTGTTGTGCTTCTTGGCTTGGTTGTAGAGTCTCTGTTTATTCCTGAGCATGCGTTTTATATCTTTCGTTATCCATGGTGTGCTGTTTGTTTCTGGTCTTCATCTGTGATGGGATGTAGGTGTCTATTCTTGCATTATTTTCCTTTTAAAGGTTGTCCATAGTGTGTTGGCGTCGTCCCCCTTGTTGTTGGTTGTTACTAATTGTGTCTTTTAGGTCGTCTAATCCTTCTCTAAGTCCTGTCCAGTTGCTCTTGTAAAGTTGTAGTATTTCCTTCTTGCCTGTTTGGTGTAGTGGGGTTTTGTGTCGATGTCTGTTACAACTAGGTCATGGTCGGATATTCCTGGGACCGAGATGGAGGATCTGATGAGTGAAGGGTTGGTGGTAAAAAACTAAATCTAGTAGGTTCTTTTCTCTAGTGCTTTCTCTGTGGATCTGTGTAAAACCTGCTTCGGCGGTGACTTCTGCTAGCTGTTGCTGAACTGGTCTCGCTGGTGATCCTGGTGGTACAGTGTTTGTGTCCCAGTCTACGTCGGGACAGTTTGAAGTCCCCTGCTAGGATGGTTTGTCCGTTTCCTGGTCTAAGCTTCCCTAGTGCTATTTCTAGTTCTTTCATGTCCTTTGTGTTTCTATACGGTGTGTAGAAGGATCCTACTATAAGGTCTTTTGCTTTGTGGAGTTTTACTCTAACCCAGATTGTTTCGCAGTTGGCTGTTATTTCCTTTTCTTCTGTTGAAATAAGTTCCTTACGTACTAGTATGAATACCCCCCCCCCTAACTGACCTCTGTCCTTTCTATATACTACATAGTTATCTGGAAACACTTCGCTGTTTTGAACGTTGTTGTCGAGTTTGGATTCGGTCCCGCAGACAATGTCAGGTTTGATGTAGTGGAGGGCTGCTTCTAACTCTGCTGTTTTATTTCTAATTCCTCTGCAGTTCACTGTCATTAGTCTAAGGTTTTTCCTCTCCGGTAGTTGGTATGCTGGAGTGTTGGGGAAGTGTTGGAGTGATCGTTTATTTTAGTTCTATTGGGTGGCGTAACTATTGTGGGTTTTCGGAGTCATAGTTCTACCTGGTCTGGGCTTTGGGGTTGTTGTCGGTTTGTAGTTGGGGTTGGTCGGCTGGTGTTACTGGTTGTCAGTGGGCTTAAGTTGTCAGTCGTTCTACTTGTAGGGCTGTCCTTGGTAGTTTGCTGGTGGCTGCTGTTTTGGGTGCTTGTTTTTAGTGGGCTGAAGGCTGATGCTGGCAGTCAAGTGATGTTTGGAGTCATGTAGTGGTAAGTAGTAGTTTGTGCTGCTTGTCAGGTTCCTAAATGTAACATGTGTCGCAGTTGGTAGAGTTGCATCTGTAGCACATCCACTGTGTGTTGGTGTCTTCTAATGTTGAAAGGTCTGTGCTACATAGTTTCTACGCACGAGCTGTGGAACCAGATTCCACAGTCGTCGCAGGCTATACCCTTCAGCTCCATGTCACTGGGTGATCGCAGAGGCCCAAGGGTAGGTGGATGTTGCTGTAGGTCCAGGGTTTAGATGTATGTCTCCTGAAAGGAGTATGGATAGTATAAGTAGAGTGGGGTTCGTGCGCGGTCGTTGAGCGGTGACTGGTGTTTGGGTGGTTTGCAGCGATGAAGGCAGCGCATGTTGCGTCAATTGCGGTGTTGGCTGTTGGTTGGTAAACGTTGCTGAGGTTGATGTTCTGTTTGTTGTCAGTAGTGTTGTCCTGGGGCGGTAGGAATTTTTGACAAAAAGCTATAACTAAGAGTAGGCACAGTGTTGTTTTAAGCATGTTGATAGGTTGTCTAGTCTAGTAATAATATTCTTCTGGTTTCCGGTTTTAGCCTAGGCCTACATCTAGTGGGACATGACCATTTATAGTTCGTATAATGGTTATTTCAAGTCTATGCCAATGATGATGAAATGGTTCGTAGTATATACACAATGATGATTGCACACACTAGTAATATTTAAGTCCTTAGGATGAGATGAGTATGAAGATGAGGTTGACTAGGACACGGATCATCAAATGAGGTTGACTAGGTGAAGTTGGCGAGATGGGTTGACTAGGTCAGTTACTTACATACACTAGTAGTATTTACGTCCTAGTATGAGATGGTGTTGACTAGTTCATTATTCAGTAGGTGAGGTTGACTAGATCAGTAGGTGAGGTAGACAAGGTAGAGTTGGCGAGATGAGGTTGACTAGGTCAGTTGACTAGGTAGTAGTTGGTAGGTAGATGACTAAGCCAATTAATCAGTCTAAATTATAATCTCAGTAGGTGAGGTTGACTAGATCAGTAGGTGAGGTAAGACAAGGTAGAGTTGGCGAGATGAGGTTGACTAGGTGACTAGGTCAGTTGACTAGGAAGTAGTTGGTAGGTAGATGACTAAGCCAATTAATCAGTCTAAATTATAATCTCAGTCATAGGCATGTCTCTATGATTAAATAATAAACTAGGCTTTGCAGTTAAAACTAAGTCAGGAGTCTATTCTGTTCTGCTCTGTACTATACTTCACTGGGTTTTGAACTGGTGGTTGTCCTTGACCGGTTTCGATGATAGGCACAAAGTGGGTCATTGGGTGATACAAAAGAAAGTTAAAAATACTGCGTGTTTGTTTTGTTCACACACACATTTGAACCTTTTTATCGCCCTGAAATATACCTTTGTATTATTTTTCGATGGATACTATAGAATCCAGGGCTTATTAAAGTCTTTCTCATCCGAACATCATTGATTTTTACAGCAGCCCGGCATCGGTGCTAACACGCCAGGGTGTAGCCTAAAGGGAAATAATCGAGAACGTTCCCGCCAAAAATTATATCGAAAGTCGCAATGATCAGACTAGTCAGAATCGTTTTCTCAGTGTTGTGTTGATTTTTTTGTTTTCTCCCCTTTGAAGGAAAGACTTCTGAGATTTCCGAATGGAGACGTGGTGTTTTTTGGGGGGTGGGGGTGGAGAGGGCCTCAAATGTACTATTTTTTCCCTACGAACACTGCTTTCACATATAGTTACGGACTGAGCTTAAGATGATGTTAAAGGATACAGTTTCAAGCTCCACGAGATGAGTGTTTTCTCGAAATATCGAATTCATGAATGCGACGCTACATTTAAAGGCCTTGTGCATTTGCATGAATATGTTGCCCCAAAATTAAAAATGCACTTTTGACAAGAGTGGGCCAGCGGTATGAACATTTCCAGTATCACTCTTGGTGAGGGACTAGTTTCAGCTTTCCTAACATGCTGCCTGAACATGTCGGTACACACTGTGACTCCTCAAGGAGCTATGGCAGAAAGAAGTCAAGTGTCAGCAGTCTTCATAGTGCACCGGGGTTATAACCTTTCAACACTGCATTGAATATTTCTGCAGGAAAAAAAAACCGCCAGAAGCTCACCCTGCTGAGGCAAACAATTCTAACATAGCAAAATGTTTAACGTTTTTTTGCATCACTTAGCACTTCTACGCGACAGTCTGGCAGCAAAGAACAATGAAGAAACCCTATTTCTAAATTTGCTAAAAAAACTGACTTTTAAAAATGCTTCTCAATGTTTGGAGGGGAGGGGGTTTACTTTTTTTTCCCCTGCATTCTATTTAAATGCAGTTTTCCCTTCTTTCATTCCTCAGTACACAGGCCTTCTCTATAACTAAAAAAAAGCCTGGGATGAATGACGTTTTAAAGATAATGAACGCCATTCACCTTGTTACTGTCACCAGGGGTGCATGTCGGAAATTTTGTCATTTGGGGAAATATTAGCATGTTCAATTCAATTTCTTTCTAAAAGCTAGCATACACAAGGCCTACTTTTCTCGTCTTCCTGCTTTGCAATACCGTTTTCGTTGTAAGGTGTAAAGAATAAATAATAACCACAAAACAACATATTTTACCTGTTTTTCTTTGGTTTAACAAGACGGGGCGGCGACAAGGCAAAATTCGCCCATTTGTCACACGCGTCTTGGCTCGGCCACCGTCAGGTGTCGAATGACAAAAAATGGGTAGGCTTGCCAACACAGCATCACATCACCCTTTGTGAGCCCGCACAGCAGTCACCTTTTCCACGTGTTTCTCTAGACAACCACACTAACAGTGATGAGTTGCTGACAAAAAGAGTTCACCTCTCTCTCTCTCTCTCTTGATTTTGCTAAAGTGTTTGATGTTATAAGCTTTTCCTTAAAAAGTTTACAAATCACAATCTCTCAATAACCTTTTTTTTTTAAAAAACTCATCTTTTCTTTCTGTCAGACAGCTGAAACTATTTTTAAACGCATCTTTCTCGAATTTTCTCTCAATGGTTGATGGTGTTCCTCAAGGTTATGTTTTAGGTCCTTTGCTGTTAAAAAAAAAAGAGATATCCTTTGCTATTCTTATTGTATATTAATGGTCTTTCTTTATTTATGACTCAGTGTGAAATGTTTCTTTAGAAATAGCTAAAACTCAAATCTCATTTAAGTTTGTATTGCCTGCAGAAAAAAAGTGTAGTTTGCCCTTTTTAAATGGAAGGCTGGAACCCAACGGCTCTTCACCCTATAAAACTAAGTTCAGTTCCACATGACTAGGTAAGAGCGTCAGAACCTTGACATAATATTTTATTTTATTAAAATATATATATATATATATATATATATATATATATATATATAAAATATTATATATATATATATATATATATATATATGCTGGACACCTACACGACTTCAATTGGTTTCTTTAGAGAAAGCCTCAAGTGGATTACTAGAAATTCCAAACAAAAACATGGGTATGCAAAAAGATGGAATAGTTGTCCAAACAGCACACTGTAACATAGATTGACCAAAAAACCCTAACTCTTTCAGAACTGCTAACCTCAACAAATCATAAAGTCTAACCAGTTTAAACAATTTTTTCCCTAAAGGTGGGGGTGGGGGGGGGGGGAGGAAAGGGGGAATGTAGTTCAAACGTTATAGTGCGCAAAGTGAAACACTTTTAAATAGTGGCAAAGTGCACCCCTATTAAGGGCAAAGGCCCAACACTATAACCCACCACACACACACACACACACCCCCCAAACACACACACACACACATATAATAAAATATAATATATATAAAATATATAATATATAATAAAATATATATATATAAATTGTACAAATATATGTATGATGTGCATAAAATGTTTTCCTTTTATACTTTGATGTGTTTAAAGTTTGGTTTTTTGTTTGGTTTTTTTTTGGAGGGGGGGTTAACAGAAGATTTTGTATACTTGTGTGTGAGCATGTGTTCTTGCACCGACATGTAAGTAAACCTGTAAAAAGAAATTCATTTTAAAAGCAAGAGGGGAATAAGTAGAGAAGAAAAAGAAGGAAAAGGACGCCAGAAGCATCATTTAAAATGTCTTAAAACGTCCCCTTCTTTGCGTTGCTTGGTTAATGTTTTTAGACCTGATCTCTGAGGAATTAGCTTTTGCCTAGGTCTTCCACCGTCCCGAAACAAGTTTCTGCCCCAGAGCGTGGGACAGGCCACATTTCCACCTTTAGCGCGGAGGGTCCTGCTTTCTTTAGGATTTGGCCCGTATCCTGTTCTTTTCTCCACAGGGCAAAGCAGATTTTGCAATTTTCAATTTCTGTGAGGTTTATTCACCTGTTGTGCCCTGTGCGTTTCTGAAAATGACCACCTGTGCTTGTCGTGAAAGCTTATAGGCTGGTTTAGTGTATCGAAGAGAGATTTGATGAGTTTTCATCTCCATTATTGACCAGATATGTCATTCCAACAATATGGTTCCCTTTTATCCCCGAATTTCGGAGTCATTACCTTAAGGGGGAAAAACGGTGAAAAACCCAAAATCCACCCAGGTAACTCGGAGCTCTTGCCCGGGAACGAAAAAAGGTTTATCCGCAAGGGGTTCCGCACAGAATGAGTGGCGCGCGTGCGGCGCCGCGGTGGAGTTGTTGGTGGGCTTGCTGTGTATTTGTGCGTTTTTGTGTGTGGTGTGGGTGTGTGTGTGAGAGAGGGAGAGAGAGAGAGGGGGAAGAGAGGGGGAGAGGGGAGACTAAAACCAAAGGGTCTTTGTGGAATGCACGCAAAATATCTTGCAAACGTTAAACCTTTTTCGCCTTTCGAAAGTTGGGTCGTTGGTTTCTTTTGGAACACAGCAAAATACAAAGAAAAAAAGAAAAAAAAAAAACCGGGGGCACACGGGTTGTTATGTTTCCACGCACCCCCAAAATTTGGGAAATGTAGTGATTTTAAAAGGGGGGCAAACGGTCTGTACCCTAAAGTATTACCTTTGGAATTGGGAGATCAAAGAAAGAAAGAAAGAAAAAGGAAAAAAAGAACATGGGGCCATTTAAGTTTAGAAATAAGCTAATTTAAGGTTGTTGGGTTCCCAACTATGGCAAGTGTTACATAAATAACCACACACCACACACAAACACACCACACACACACAAAACAGGGGCTTTACCGCCGAGAGGCAGAACAACAACAGAGCAAAAAGAGGGCAGAGGACCCCAACGACAGAATTACAAGCAAATTGTTTTATTTTATTATCTCTCTCTGACTGATCACACCCTGTCGTATTGACGTTCTTCTGGCCATCTGTTTTTTTTGTGTGGGGGCAGATGACATCCAAGGGGTGAGTCAGTGACGTGCGTAAATTTTTCACTCCTTATGGGGGTCTCTTTTGTTGACAACCACAGGGTATTGCCTTTTTTCCCCCCACTGTCTTTCAAGCAATCTTAAACCACAAATTTTTTTACTGAGGGGCTCCCTGTTGTTTTTTTTTTTCCCCCCACTGTTGGTTTTTTACAGATGAAAAAAAAAAAAAAGGCAAGTGTCAATAAATCCCCTGAGGCTGAAAGGCTTTAAAGCTTTTTAAAAAGCAACAGATCTTTCCCCTGTTTCACTTCAAAAAATGCGTTGGGCAAGTTTTTCAATACCCGTGTTTTGCAGCGTTTTTAAACCCCAATGAAATCCATGTCATGATGATTATCTGGGCTGTGCAAAATTTTTTTTTTCTTAGTTCAATATTGTTTTGTGCCCAGCCCCCATTTTCCCGCGTCCCCCTTTTGAAGGGCTTTTTTGGGGAAACTTACCCCAATAAATCTTTTTATTCTCTCTCTCCTTCTCTCTCTCTCTCCTCTCTCTCTCCCTCCCCTCTCTCTCTCTCTCTCTCTCTCCCCCTCTTCTCTCTCTTTTCCCCAAAACCCATCAAAAATGGTCCCCAAAAATTTTCGATTTAGAAAACGTAAAAAAATTTTTTTTTTGATTACAAAATTACAAGGAATAATAAAATACAAAAAATAAATTTCTTTTTCTCTTTTACATGAGTAACACTTCCAGCACAAAAAATACCCATAAGGAAGTGCCGCGCACGACCACGCACCACCCCCATTTAATCAAAAAAACACCAAACATAACACACTTTCCTTCGCAATTCATTTCTAAAAAAATCAGAAAAAATGGATTATTAAAATCGGGCCAAAAGCAAAATCATAAACGGTTTGGTCTCTTTACAGGGTTTTACATAAGCTGGCTCTCACCATTTCAAAACATACTTTAAAAATCAAGACCATGAAGCTGTGCCACACACACACACACACCACAAAAACAACCACCACACACAAAACACACACACACAACACAAACACAACCCCACACACCACTCACACACAACTCACACACCACACACACACACACACCACACACCACCACCCACACACACACACCCACACCACACCCACACACCACAACACACACAACACTCCCCCTCTCTCTCTCCCTCTCTCCACCCCTCACCCTCCCCACCCCATCCCCCCCCCCCACCTCACTCTCTCCTCTCCCTCCTCTCTCCTCTCTCTCTCTCTCCTCTCTCTCTCTCTCTCCCTCACCATCATTAGCAATACGTCTTTGGAGGTCCTTATTCACAGTCATCATTTCCAAACAAAAAAAATTTTTTTTAAAAGCCAGTGACAATTTTTTTTAATTTTTGTGGGGCCCAATTTTCTAACAAAAAAAAGAAGAAAAACCATTCGGAAGAATTCTCATGGCGATATAATAATCTCAGTAACAGTCCTACAATTATGCAAAATATGCATTCTGGTAACATGTTGTAAACATTAGCATTTAGACACTACCCGGAGGACGGAATGCAGCGACCTTACTGGTAGGGGGAAAAGGGTTTCACACAATATGCAAAATATGCATTCTGGTGACATGTTTTAACAATTACCCGGAGGACGGAATGTGGAAACCCTTACTCACCGGGAAAAGGCCATGCCAAAATTATGTCACCAATGGTAACGCCATGGGAATTTGAGCAGAAAGAGAAAACTGACACTTCCAGCTTTACAAAAAGGGAAAACTTTGAAGAATAGTCTTTGACTGAGTAATAAAAAACAAAAAAAATTGCACACACATGCTTTCTGGGGAGGGGGGGGGGGGGGGGGGGGGGGGGGGGGAGGTGCGGGTTCGCATGCCGCATAGCTGCCTGTTTGAGGGGAATTTTTCCTTAGCATTGATTCCGACTCCTTTGCCTTGATTGAAAGTAAGATTTTTCCCCTGAAGAAAATCCCTTGTAAGAGAAGTTTTTGGCTCGTTGTTGCTGTTTTGTATATATGAATATGTATGACTTTCTATATAAGGCGTTTTAGGGCAAACAGCATGATGTGTTTGCAAGTTTTAAGTGTGACAGCTTTGTTGTTTGTATGTTTGAGTGGTGAATAGCATAATTATACAAGATCCCCAGTATCATTGCACGTATAACATCTTGCACAACACACGTTAAACATAAAGTCTAACATCACCAAGTGTGAACAGACTTTAACAACAGCAACATGTATGTTTGTCCGTCGTGTTCGACGATGACCTCCAAAACAGCAGAGGAGGCAGCTGTTGTTTCGAAAACTGGGCAGAAATTTGATTATAGTGGAGATGCCTTTGCCCACAGCACATCCCACTCTCTTGACCAATGGGGCATAAGGACAGTCAGCGTTGGAGATGTTCCCAAAGGCCAACCAGCCCCCAGGGCTGGCAGCACATAAGGACGGTGCGAGTCAAGCCTCCCTAGTCAGAGAGTCATATCGATCACTAAAGACTAAGCTGTAAAGTGGAATTCCATGAGTGGGAAAGCTATTGATCATACAGCCTCTCACTTTGCTGTTGCCCCCAGCATCAATGGTTTAATCAAGAACTGTGATAAACCCCAGGCGCACACGGCAACAACAACATCAAATACAACAATATCAGCAACAACGTCAATATTGCTCTGGGCTTCACTTGTCAGGCGCTTTAAACAGCAGCGCAACGCAGTTTCGCTCATTTGACAGGGAATCGGTAGTTTTCTGTCTGAGTGTTGGGAAGAAGAAGCACCCGTCCCTTCTTAACGTCCCCCCCCCCCCCCCCACCCCCTAAAAAAAACAACAACAAAAAACCAACAACAAAACCCAAATCCCCAAAACAGAACCCACGATCAAGTCCTCGCATATGACCCGGGTTAATATTCAGAGCTATCCCACCTTCACTAACCCAGTCCTATCACCCTGCTAAAGTATACGACCTGTGTGAGTGTGTGTGTGTGTGCGTGCGTGCGTGCGTGCGTGCGTGCGTGCGTGCGTGTGTGTGTGTGTGTGTGTGTGTGCTTTTGGAAAAATTTGACTATTAAAAATTGATTTCTAAAATTTTTGTCGGCAGCGCACCATGTTTGTAAATATCTGGTTTTTTAAACTATTGATTATTTATCTTGATTGCTTGACTGTGTAAGATTAGGTTGAAAGCATGCGCTTTGATTTGTCCTGCAAGATATGCGCTTATATAAGTTCCATTTCTTCTTCTTCTTCTTCTATGACCCCAGAGTGTATCAGTTTGTCATTCTCAGCTACCGTCCCCCCCAAATGCTCTGCCATCCCACCGAAAGCCTTGCCGTAGCCTTGCCGACGCATGACACTGCACATGAACAGTTCCACAGGTCTCTTGGGCGACTTCTCCCGGGCTGGCGGAAGGGTCCTAGGGAGAAGAAGGA
>JAQIHA010000350.1:0-10000 GCA_028751875.1 Rapana venosa | reverse complement strand
TCACACACACACGGACGCGTGCGCGCGCGCACACACAGACACACTCACTACATTTCACAAACACACACTCACACACGCTCACACAAATAATGCACCCACACAACTCATACAGGGTCACACACACACACAAACACACACGATCATCTCACCACACTCACACACACACTCACTTACACACAAACACACACACATACACACACGCACGCTCTCTCGCTCTTCTCTCTGTATGTCTGTCTGTCTGTCTGTCTCACACACACACACACACGCACGCACACACTCTTCTCTCTCTCTTCTCTCTCTCTCTCTCTCTCTCTCTCTTCTCTCTCTCTCTCTCTCTCTCTCTCTCCCTTCTTCTCTCTTCTCTCTCTCTCTGTCTCACGCCACACACACACGCAAAAACACACACACTAACACAACACACACATCTCACCACCCACCCACACACACACACACACATCCCACCACCCACCCAACACACACACACACACACACGCACGCAGGTACGCACGCACGCACACACGCACACACACAGCACGCTCGCACACACACACACACACACACACACACACACACACACACACACACACACACGCTCTCTCTCTGTGTCTCCTGTCTGTCTCTCACTCACTCACTCTCTCTCTCTCTCTCTCTCTCTCTCTCTCTCTCTCTCTCTCTCTCTCTCTCCTCTCTCTCTCTCGCACGCACACACACACACACACACATACACACACACGCACGTACGCGCGCACGCAGAAACACACACACTCACACACATACACACACAAACACACACATTATCCCCACCCCCACACACAATAAATCGCCCCCCCCCCCCTCCGCCACACACACTAAATCACAACCCTTCCCCCCCTCCTCCTCCCCTACCTCCACACCACACCACACACCAAGCTCTCGCCCCAAACTCCCAACGTTGGGTCGGTGGTCTAGAGGTAACGCGCCTGTCTAGAAAGCAAAAAGTCTGGGTCGGAAGTGTGCGGTGATTTGAATCCCGTTTGGGCCCGAAACTTTTCCCCCATCCATTAGACCATGAGTGGTGGTCTGGGCGCTAGTCTTTCGGATGAGACGATAAATTGAGGTCCCGTGTGTTACGCATAAGTTTTCAGCACACGTAAAAGAACCCACGGCAACAAGAAAGTTGTCCCTGGCAACATTCTTAAAAATAAGCCACTCTGATACGGAAAAAAATACAGTTGCAGACCTCCCCCCCAAAAAAAAAAAAATAAAGAAAAGGGTGGCGCTGCTCTTGTGGCGACGCGCTCTCCCCGGTGAGAACAGCCAGAATTTCATGCAAAGAAATCTCGTGACTTTAAAGTGCTATAAATAAATTTTTAAAAAAATAAATAACTCACCGGCAGGGACGTCGAAAGTGACGTTGAGCACCTGCTGGATGACGTCGACGCTGACGTCACTGGAGTTACGCAGCCGCGTGATGATGGACAGGCGCTGGGGGGCAGCGTTGATGCAGGTGCTCAAGAAGAAGGAGGTCGGCGACCGCGACGGACAACTGTAGTTGCTGCCGAACAGAAGCGGCTTCGTCGGCCATCAGGGACCGCACGGCACTGAGACACTGAGTGGAGTTCAGCTCCTGGCCTTGCATGGTCCTGTGCCGGGGGTTTGTGGGGTGTTAAGGGGGAAGGAAAATCAATTAATTTGTGGTCGGTGGTCTAGAGGTAACGCCCGTCTAAAAAAGCGAAAAGTCCGGGTCAAAAGTGTGCGGGGGTTCGTCCCCCTTTTGGCCAAAAATTTTTCCCCCTACATCCATTAGACCTGAGTGGTGGTTGGGCGTGTCTTTGGGATGAGACGATAAACCGAGGTCCCGTGTGTTACCTATTATTTAGGCAGTAAAAAAACCACGGACAAGAGAGTTGCCCCGGGGAAAATTGTGTAGAAAAAAACCCACTCTGATAGGGAAACAAATACAGTTGCGAAGGGGAAAAAAAAAAAAAAAAAAGGGGGTGGGCTGCGCTTATGGGACGCGCTCCCCCATTCCCCCGGGGGAGAGAGCCCGAATTTTCCCGGGGGAAAAATTGCCGTGATTAAAAGTGGTTGAAAGAAATTGAGGCTTTGATTTGCTGTTTAAAGGATTCGGTTATAAATTCCTTTTCATTTTATTTTTATTATTATTTTATTTTTTATTTTTTATTTTATTTTTTTTTTTTATTTTTTTTATTGTTGTTGTTGTTGACGTTTTAGGGGGGGGGTGGGGGGCGGGGGGGGGGGGGGGGGGGGGGGTGCAGCAAAACAGCAACGTGAGGGCTGGGGGGGGGGGGGGGCAAAAACGAACGTGAGAGGTGATGTTGTTATGCCCCGTGGGTCTTTCCCCTCATGGAATTTTTCCCACTTTCTCTTGTTTCCCCAATCGATTGTTTTTTGGAGCCCTACTAGCTATTACTATGTATGTCTCTATATACTGTACTGTTTTATGTATTTGTACTGCTACTGCTATATACTACTTACTGTGCTGCTGCTGTGCTGCTGCTGCTACTACTATACTACTTCTGTACTGCATACTACTACTATTCTTTATTTATACTAGACGAGCCCGGGACGCGCGACGATATACTATATTTCTATCTATTTTCTATACTACTATTTTTACACTATACTACTATACTACTATTTACTACTACTACTACTACTAATATATCTAGTCTACTGTAGTGCGATTGGACTCTACTGGGGGTTGATTGAAAAACGCCTTTATGGCTTGCTGCGCCTGGGGGGGGGTTGGGTTTTTTGGAAAACATCTCCAATGTGACTGTCTTATGCCCACTTGCGAGAGAGTAGGGGTGTATGGGGGGAAAGGCTTCCCCCTTAATCAAATTTTCCCCAGTTTCCAAAACAGAGCTGCCTCCTGCTTTTTTTGGAGGTCATCGTCGGACACGAGGCAAACTAATAAAACAACAATTATTAAATAATAAAAATAAAAATAAAAATAATAATAATAAAAATAAAAATTTAAAAATAATGTATGGAATTATATGCGCGAATCTTGAAAAAGCCACAAATCAAAGCGCTAGGGATTTTTTTTTTTTTAATCGATGTAAGGACAACCTCAGTGCTTTTTTTAATCCCCCCCGTGTGTATGCGATATTTAAAGGAAAAAGGTAGGGTCAAGGAGTCCTGACCCCCGGGTTCGTTCCCCTTTTTAAAGGGGAAGTTTTTTTTGGAGTTAAACGTCATGGATCCCTTCCCGAAAGCCCTTTCCCGTGAGACTAAAAAATAGGAGGCCCGTGTGTGCGAACGCACGCAAAAACTCTTGCGCACAGTTAAAAATCCTTTTCCGCCTTTCGAAAAAGAGTGGGCCCATTGTGTCCCGGGGGGGAACGATGCGATTTGAAAAAACCCCGCATAACAGGGGACAGATGTAAAAAAGCCGAGTGTTTTTCAATTATCCCGGTTTTAAAAGAAAAAAATAAATAAAGGAAACACGCTAAATAAAAAGGGGTTTGGGCCGTACAGAAATGTGGATGGGCCCAAGGGGGGGGGCTGTCCTCGGGAACAGTAAAGGGAAGGAGCGAAAAAGAGGCAGACAGGGAAAAAAGATGGGAAAACACATCAGGAAATGGGCTGGTTTGAGTGGAACGATTTGCTACAGAGGCAGAGGACCCAGGGGAGTGGAGGAAACGGGTTTCCAAAACTTTTTTGGTGCCCCACGGTCCAAAAGGGGCTACGGGTAGGGAGGGGGTAAAGGTGTTCCATAAACATATGTGCTTTTTTTTAATCAGTCTCCGTGTCATGCGGTTTTGTAAAAACTGCAAATGTTCCCCCGGTTACACAATGGCCCCCTCTTTTGAAAAGCTCAACAGGATTTAAAGTGTGCGCAAGAGTTCTGCGCGTGCGTCGCACCGAACCCCCGGGTTTTAGTCTCATCCCTAGGATTTTGGAGGTGGAGTCTGCACTGGTTAAATCCCGGGGGGAAAAAATTTCCCCTTTAACGGGAACGACCCCCGGGGCGTAGATTGCGAGCACAATGTCTAAAAAAATAGGTTCAGAGAGAGAGAGAGAGGAAGAGAAAAGAGAGAGAGAGAGAGGAGAAGAGGGGGTGAGAGAGGAAGGGAAGGGGGAGAGGAGAAGAGGAGAGAGGAGGAAAGATGTTGTGAATAAATGAATGAATCTTTAGTTTTTCCAAGGAAAAGAATAATAATTCCCCTTTCTGTGGTTTTTTTCATCCCGGCCTTTGCTCGATTAGGGACTATCGACAAAACGGGAAAAGAAAAACAAACCCAACTACAAAAATGAAAAATGATTTTAAAAGAGAGAGGAGGGGTTTGGGGGAAAAGAGAGAAGAGCAGAGACGAACAGCAGAGGGACAGCCAAGGACGAGAGAGAAAAAGAGAGGGAGAAGAGACAGGGGGAAACAGAGAGAGGAAAAAGAAAGGCAAGAGAGGGGACGAAAAGGGAAAAGAGAGGGGCGACACAGAGAACAGAGAGAGGAGACAGACAGAGGCAGACAGAGGAGAGAGGAGGAAGAGAGCAGGAGGACAGAGGCAGAGAGGAGACGAGAAGAGAGACAGAGAGAGACAGGAAAAAGACGAACGAGGACAGAGACAGAGAGAGCACAGTTCAGAGGACAGAGGAGAGCCAGGGAGACACAGAGAACAAAAGGCAAAACACACGAGCAGGGAGTAGCTAGTAAGTTAAAAAACCCCCTTGCAAAAAAAAAATCCAAAACCCAAAACAAAAACCCAGTCTGATTACATGTTCCTTTGCGCACGGGGGGAAAACAGAAGGTCACGCTTGTTAGCGAAGCTTTGGTAGATACATACATGAAAGGGGAAAAGGAAGGAAGGCTGTACATAATAGGGAGTACCCATGACTGTCCTCCCTAGTGCGGAGGTCACCCCAGTCGCCCCACCCCCCACCCCTACCCTTTTCTCTGTCTCTTTGTCTGTTGTCTGTCTCTGTCTGTCTGTCTGTCTCTGTCTTATGTCTGTATTGTGTGTCTGTCTGTTGCTGTTTTCTTTCTGTCTGTTTGTCTTGTAGGTCCGTCTCTGTCGATCTGTGTCCGTCTCTGTCTGTCTCTCTCTCTCACTCTCTCTGTCTCTCACTTTCTCCCTGTGTGTAGTGTGTGTGTGTGTGGGGTTTTGTGTGTGTTTTGTGTGTTGTGTTTTTGTGTGTGTTTTGTTTTGGGGTGTGTGTGTGTGTGTGTGTGTGTGTGTGGGTGTGTGTGTGTGTGTGTGTGTGTGTTATGAATCGGATTCTTGGTAATGACATTGAATGTTGTGCTTTATAAATTTTAAAGCCGAGTAGATTCTTCATCTTTATTTCACCCCCCCCCCCCCCAGCACCACCCCCCCCTTCACCACCACCACCAAACCACCCCCACCCACCTTATTAAGCAGGTGCGTTACCTCTAGACCATCAATCCGAGTTAAAGGATGCTCTTTTAATGTTTGAAAACCCTTGGGTAATCTTTGGACCCTGAATGGGATTTTACACTGCAATTTAACACTGCATTTTTAACGAAAAATACAAGGTTTGTTCTGGTCGATGTCGTAGTAGTAGTTTAGTGTAGTGTAGTAGTAGTAGTTGTAGTTAGTAGTAGTAGTAGTAGTAGTAGTTAGCAGCAGCAGTTTGTAGTAGAAGTTAGTAGTAGTAGTAGTGGTAGTTAGTAGTAGGAGGAGGAGGGGAGGGCAGCAGCAGCGCAGCAGCAGCAGCAACAGCAGCAGTAGTAGGTTGTAGTAGTAGTAGTAGAAGTAGTAGTAGTTAGTAGTAGTAGTAGTTGTAGTAGAAGAGAAGAAGAAGAAGATGTAGTAGTAGTTAGTAGTAGTAGTAGAAGTAGAGCAGTAGTAGTATCAGCAGCGGGGTAGTAGTAGTTAGTAGTAGTAGCAGCAGCAGCAGCAGCAGCAGTAGTAGTAGTATAGTTGTAGTTGTAGTAGTAAATTGTAGTAGTTAGTAGTAGTACAAGAAGAAGAATAAGTATGTTTGTAGTAGCAGCCGCAGTACAGCAGTGCAGCCGCAGCAGCAGCAGCAGCAGCAGCAGCATTTGTAGTAGTTTGTGTATTTGTAGTAGTAGTTGTTGTTGTTGTTAGTACAAAAAAGAATAGAAGTAGTAGTAGTGCAGAGCAGGTAGTAGTAGTAGGAGCAGCGCAGTGTAATAGTAGAGTAGTAGCAGAACTTTTGCAGCAGTGTAGTAGCAGTGAGTAGCAGCAAATAGCAGCAGTAGTAGTAGCGGTAGCGCGCGTAACATTTAGTAGGCGTAGAGTTTTTAATAGCTTGAGCAACATGCGCAGTAGGCCGATGAGTTTTTTTTGAGTTGTGTAGTTGTTTTATTTGAAAAAGGAAGTCACACCCCAAAAACCAACCACAACCACACACAAAAACCCACAAAACACCACCAACCCCCCCAACAACCACCCCAAAAAAGGTTGCGGGGGGGGGGGGGGAGGGGGGGGACCCCGATGGTTGGCCGCTGCACATTCGATCTGTTGCCCCGGGTTCGAACTTCGGTTAAAGAAAAGGGCCATTTGTGCGGTTTTTTTATTCTTATTTCTAAAAAATTTTTTCTTATATCAAAGGAAAATTAAATAAGCTTTTTAAAAGCTTTTTTTTTACATTCAGTCCCGGTGGTATGCGGGTTTTGTCAAATCTGTCATCTGTTCCCACCGGCACACAATGGCCTACTCTTACAAAATGCGGAACAGGCTTTAACGTGTGCGCAAGATGTTCTGCCGTGCGTTCGCACACTGGACCTCGGCTTACAGTCTCATCCGAAGGACTTTTAGGGGAGAGAGGAGTCTGCACTGATGTTAACTCCAGAGGAAAATATCCCCCTTCAACGGGAATCAAACCCGGGTTGTCAGATTGCGAGCGCAATGTTCTAACCACTAGGCTATCCCGTCCCCTATGGTGGGAACGGGTGACACAATTTGCAATGCCGCATGCATACGGGCATTGGACGTAAAAACAAAACAAAACAAAACAAAACAAAACAAAAAGCACACGAGTACTTATTCCATAGTCCTTGAAATAGAAGAATAAAAGAAACTGAAAAGAAGACACAGAGATGTAATATACAAGGCTGGGGAGGTAAGAAACAAAAGGTGAAAATACATTTACATTGCCGGATCTGCATTCTGAAAAGTTGGATCGTCAATGTGTGGATCGTGAATTGCTGTATTCTAAATTGTTGGATTCTAAATTGCTGGATTCTAAATTGCTGGTGGTCGTGAGGTCCCACTGCTATGATAAACGCTGAGCTGGCACATTTTATACCAGGCCCACGCCTTGATCAGTATGTGAGCATTTGCATGAATATACTGTATAATAGTGGTTTATGTTTGGTGGGAGGTGTGCGTACGTTTTGAATGTGTGTGGTGTGTGTGGTGTGTGCGTGTGTTTTGCGTGCGTGTGTGTGTGTGTGTGTGCGTTTGTGTTTTGAGTTGTGTGTGTGTGTGTGTGGAGTGTGTGGAGTGTGTGTGTGTGTGTGTGTTTTAGTGAGGGATGTGTATGTGTTTGTGTGTGTATGTGTGTGTGTGTTCGGACCGACTCCTTGAGCATATGTGATCATTTGCATGAAAATGTAATTTTATCATAGTGTTTTTATGTTCAGTGGAAAGTGTGTGTGTGTGTTGTGTGTTGTGTGTGGGGTGTGTGTGTAGTGTGCGTGTGTGTGTATGTGTGTAGTGTGCGTGAGTGTGTGTGTGTGTAGTGTGCGTGTGTGTGTGTGTATGGGGTTGTGTGTGTGTGTGTGTGTGTGTGTGTAGTGTGTGTGTGTGTATCGGCCCGACTCCATTGAGCATATGTGACATTTTGCATGAAAATGTAATTTTTCATAGTGTTAATCTTTTCAGGTGTGTGTGTGTGTGCGGACCAAACTCCTTGAGCATATGTGATCATTTGCATAAAAATGTAATTATATCATAGTGTTAATCTGTTCAGTGGAAAGAGAGAGAGAGGGGAGAGAGGAGAGAGAGTGTGTGTGTGTGTGTTGTGTGTGTGTGTGTGTGTGTGTGGTGAGTGAGTGAGTGTGTGTTTTTGTGTGTGTGTGGAAGTGAGTGGTGAGTGAGTGAGTGTTTTGTGTGTAGTGAGTGAATGAGTGTGTGGATAGTAAGTGTGTGTCGTGCGTGCGTGCGTTGTGTGTGTGTATGTGTGTGCGTGTGTGTGTGCGTGCGCGCGGGGGGGTTGTGGTGTGGTGTGGGGATGTTGTGGTGGTGGTGGTGGTGTGGTGGTGGTGGGTGTGTGTGTGTGGTCGGGGGTGTTTTGTGTGTGGTCGTGTGTGTGTGTGGGGTGTGGTGTTTGTGTGTGTGAGAGAGAGAGCGAGAGAGAGAGAGAGAGAGAGAGAGTAGGGTTTTGGTGTGGTGTGTGTTTGTGTGTGGTGAGAGATAAAGTAGGGTTTTAGTGGTGTGTGTGTTTGTGTGTGTGTGTGTTTAAGTATGTTATGTGGTGTATACATGTGAGTGTGTATGTGTTCGCGTGTGCGCACGTGCACGTGCACGTATGTGTGTGTGTGTGTGTGTGTGTTGGTATGAGTCTTCCATGTGTGCGATTTCAAGTAAACAGCAAACCTGTCAACCACTACACTTCAGATTCTACCTATGGCTGATCATAACAGCCAGTTAAACAGATCAGACTGCTGCTACTACCACTGACACAAATCGACCACCGATCCATTACCGAAGCTAGGCCCCCACCATTCAGCCAGCTTCCTCTGGTTCTGCAAACATTCTTTATTTAATCAATACAGCATACAACATGGTCAGAGCACTCGCTTTCCCCCCCCCCCCCCCCCCCCCCCCCCCCCCCCCCCCCCCCCCCCCCCCCCCCCCCCCCCCCCACCCCCCCCCCCCACCCAAGGTTAAGCAGCACGAGCGGGGTTTCCCACTGGATGGGGACGTTTGCCCCGCTGGTTTCAGTAAGTTCCCCATTTCACCCAGTGTAAATGGGTCCCTGCCTTTAGGGTAGGGAAGGTAAACAGCGGGGGAGAGGAGATGGGTGCCCCCGAATTGTAGCCTGTAGAAAAAGTTGAGGTTCGGGCCCCCTCGCCCCCCTAGACTTAAAGATTAAGGGAACCTTTCTTTTTAAAAACTTATAAGCAAACAAACAATACAGAGGGGAAAGGATCGAATTATACAACTGAACCTTGCCCCCCCCATCCGGGGGGGAACATTGATCTTTGGGAATGCTAATTGCGAAAAGCTTTTTTCTCGCAATTTTTTTCTCGCCTTTTGTTTTTTTTGTTCCCAAATAAAAGTGGGGTTCCCCAAAAAATTTTTTTTGGGGAGGAAAACCCCTCCAAACCCCCCCCCAGCCCTTTAAACCGATCTTTTTCGGGGATGGCCCCCGAACCTTCTTTTTTTGCACCGTTTTTTTGGACCAAATTTTTTAAAGGGAAACGGTTTTTTTTTTAGGGCCCCGATTTAATTGGGTTTTTATTCCCCCCCCCCCCCCCCCCCCCCCCCCCCCCCCCCCCCCCCCCCCCCCTCCATCAAAATGGAAAGAAAAGGCGCGTGGGAAAGAAAAGAAAATAGAAATACCCTTTTTACTTTTTGGCCGGGAAAAATTTAAAATCTACCTTTACCCAAAAAAAAAAAACCCACGGCATTTCATACTTTTTAAACCCTTGGTTCCAAAAACCCAAATAATTACCCCACAGCCCATATTTTTTCCCCAAAAAAAGAATTTTTCCCCTTTTTTAAGGGAAGAAAGGAAAAGGTTTCCCATAACCCTTTTAAAGCCCCCAGGGGGGGCGGGTTCCTCTCTTCCCAATTTGAGGCGGCCCTTTCTTAATGATTTCTGACCCAAAGGGGAGGGCCCTTTTTTCCCGGGGGGAAGGGGGGGGGGTATACCCGCGGGAAAAAAGGTCCCCCCAATGGTAAAAAAGCCAAGTTTAAGACGGGGAAAAAACAAAAGCTCTACCCCTGGTACCCGCGAAAAAAAACAATGAAACAAACACCAGTCTTTTCTTTTGCTGAAAAAGGAAAAACAGCCCAAAAATGAAGAAAGAGAAAAAAAACCCCGGGGGTGGACGGGGAGT
>JAQIHA010000349.1:0-14389 GCA_028751875.1 Rapana venosa | reverse complement strand
CTGTTTCTCGGCTGCCTCATTGAAGTTGTTGGTGAGGTCTTTGAAGCTTTTCCAGGGGGGTTAATGCCGCAAAAAACGTCCCCCCAAGCTTAGCTGGAAGATCTCCTCGACATCTGGATCTTTCAGTTTGTCCACGTCAAATTTGATACGTGGGTTTGCAGGCTGTTTGTTTTTCTTCAGCTTCATTTTGAATACCAGCAGCACAAGGTCGTGGTCGCTGCCTATGTCAGCTCCAGGGTATGTTCTTGTTCTGGCTCTGTTGATGCTGGATTTGAAGCGCCGTGGTGTTAAGATAAAATCTATTTGGTTATGGATCTTGCCGTTTGGCGCATGCCAGGTTGTCCTCCTTGACTGCTTGTGGGGATAGAGGGTATTGGCAATGGAGTTAAAACATTACTTAAGCTCCCTAGAGAACAAATCACCATTGGTACATGGAACGTCCGTACACTCTACCAGTGCGGAAAAATCAAAGAACTAGAGTATGAGCTTAGCCGATATAAATGGGACATAATTGGACTAGGAGAAGTGAGATGGACAGGATTTGGTGAGACATTGACTGAAGAAGGCAACAAGATCTGGTACAGTGGCCAAGAGAAACATCACCAACATGGAGTTGCATTTATTGTCAGAAAGGAAGTAGTGGGGTGCATTATCAGCTGTACACCGGCTTCCAGCAGGATTATCAGCATCCGGGTGTCGGCCAAGCCCAAGAACATCACCATCATACAAATCTATGCACCATCATCTGACCATACAGATGAAGAAGTAGAAGAATTTTATGAAGATCTTGAAGTGACCATTAGGAAAATACCCAAGAAGGACATCATCATCATCCAAGGGGATTTTAACGCCAAAGTAGGTCCTGACTCTTACAACCAATGGGCCGGAACAGTTGGTCAGTTTGGAACTGGAGAGACCAACGACAGGAGACTACGTCTGCTGGAGTTTGCCTGCACCCACAGACTTACCATTGCCAATACCCTCTATCCTCACAATGATAATAGGCTACTTTAAAATATGTTCACCAATACAAAATAAACCACAGGGATTATACTAAAACAAATTATGATCAGGTTACAACTTCAAAAGACAGTCAATCCCCTAAAAAGATGAAGATGACAAGATGGTGCTAAAGAACTGTGCTAAAGACATTACAGGTTACTTGGAATGGAGAGTTGATGGTGAGCAGACAGAACTAACAGACCAAGAGGACAGATCTGACTGCTCTATTACGTCTACCATTACTTTAATCAACTTCACCTGTTTTGTATCACTCATAACAGAGTCTGTGTATATGTGTCGATATGTAAGCAGACTCCCTAACAGGCTCAGCCAACCATGGTCAGTACAGAAAAGTAGCTTCTTTGACACTGTAGACAGTAGCAGACGCTGCTCTTTAATACGCTCAGCCAATCAGTGCCGGTATAGGCGGCTGCATTTAGACTCACGTCATTTAGACTCACGTCATTTGGACTCACGTCTTGTCTCCTGATGACGTCACGTGTAGGTTTAACAGGCCAGGGTCAGGCTGTTGTAGGAAAGGCATGGTATTCTTCACTGCAATACTGAGGAACTTTGTGTCAGTCAGACCAGCAGCTACAGTGAGAATGGACTGGATAGTGTCAAGTCTAGCCTATCATGTTTAAATATTACCAACGACAAACTTCACTTGAAGATGATGGATTCAAGGCAATGTGCAATCCTTGGAGCTCTACTATTGTTTTTGCCAGGTAGTGAAACCCTATGTGTGTGGTTTTCGGTTTAATCTTTGTTCAATATAATTATAATTATTCGATTGTGTCAGTGTGAGAGTACATGTGGCAGTGAAAAGACAGAAGTTTGAGAACAATGTTTGTGCAGCAGTAGTAGTGTGCCTTTAAAATATCTATTGATGCAGGTGACATTTCCCTAAACATTAGGCAACATCACACACACACCACACACACACACACACACACACACACACACACACACACACACACACACACACACACACACACACACACAACACACACACACCGTACAAACACACACACACACACACACATACACCATACAAACACATACACACACACAACACACACACACACACACACACACACACACACACACACACACACACACACACACACACAACACACACACACACAACACACACACACACACGTGTGTGTGCATGTTTAACATCTTTCCAGTAAAAAAAATATATATGTTGGTAAGAAATCAAAAGGGGAGGGGGAGACCAAAGGAAATGTCTCTTTGATTGTGGGGTTACATGAGTCATCATCACCATCGCTCAGATTCTGAATCCTTTGGGGCGCCTTCGAATCTTATCACCCACCTTTCTCCAGTCCTCTCGTCTCTCAGCTGCCGTCAGGGTGTCTCTCAGCTCCATGTCTGTCCACTTTCAAATGTTGTCCTCCCATCTCTTCCTTTGTCTGCCTCTTATTCATCATCCTCTCACCGTGCCTTGTAGTACTCTTTTAGCAAGACCAGAGGAGCCTGTGACATGACCAAACCACTTTAGTTTTCGTTGTCTGACGAGGGTTTGAAGGTCAGTCAGTATAGGGTCTGATTTCATCAAGTCAGTAAAAGGCCCCATAGGGCCCTGAAATCCGTTATATGAGAGATGTATGTAAAAGTGTGAATCACTGACCTTACTTTACATACTAGAACACTGTCTCTTCTTACTTACTCGATTTATAATAATGATATATGAAATTAATAGAGCGCTATATCTTGCAATTACAAATCAGAGCGCTTCCATTCAATCCGCTACTACACAAGCAACAACAATGATTCCCAATATTCTAAAAAAATTCAAATGCACACACACACACACACACACACACACACACACACACACACACACACACACACACACACACACACACACACACACACACCACACACACACAGTTTGTACATTTCAGCAGGGAAATGGAATTTTGGCTTTTAAAGGCAGGGACAGATATGAGACGAAACAAGAGGGAAACATCTTAGGTTTGAAGTAGGTATGTCTTGAAGCTGAATTTAAAGCTGTCGTAAGTAGGCTTTTCACGAAGGGAGAGAGGGAGGTCATTCAAGATTGATGGACCAGAAATAGAGAAAGAGCGACCGCCAACAGTGGATTGGTTAAATCTAGGTATTCGTAAGCCCAGGGTATCTGCAGCAGAGCGGAGGGAACGAGGAGTGTACAGGTCAAGGCATTCACAGAGATATGAGGGTGCTGTTTTGTGGAGACATTTGTAACAGAGGGTACTGATCTTGTACTTTACTCTCCGTGGCACAGGCAACCAGTGGAGAGATTGCAGGAGTGGAGTAATTTGCTCAGATTTTTTTTTTGTGTGTGGACTAATCGAGCTTATCAGCAGCGTTTGACACTGTTAGTCCAGTACTAGTACAACTTAATAAACGTATGTTAGGAACTGATTGCAACAGTTTTCTTTTTGGCCAATGGTTAGTGTTTATAGTAATAAACAATACTGAACAGTTGAGAATGATAACGCAATGCGTTTGTTTATATATTAGACACATATAACTAAGTCATGGCGTTTCTACATTTAGAACTCCACCATTGTGTCCCCAGATAGCCTATAGCCATATAACCATTCATTAGAGAGGTCTTTCGTGATTCACTTAAACTATCACACTTGCCCATAAATTAAAAAACCCATATAGTCATTAAATATAAAAAATAAGACGCAAATAATGTGCCCCACCAGTGCAAAACGCAAATTCAAAATTGATTTTTGACTGTCCTTTTTTTATTTCTGGAAAATTTTTTGTGGATGACCCCCCTCATCACTTCCCCGAAACCCCCTCATTTGATACTGTCAAACCAGCCTGAAATTTTAATTTCCAGCGGGGATCTTCCCCCTTAAATACCCTTTAATCGTCCCTACTTTAAACAACTCTCCATTACCACAAACTTTTGTGTGTGTGGGGTGTGTGTGTGGTGTGTGGTTGTGTGTGTGTGTGATTGGGGGGAGTTGAATTTAACTCGTTTTTTTGGGGTTATTAAAATAGTTAAAGGTACTGCTACGTACTGGTATCCAGTAACCCAGTCAACCTGTGCTTTTGGGGGGAGGAAACCCAATAAAAAAAACCCCAAAAAAATTTGGGATTTGGAGGGAAATTGCGCCCCAAGGAAACCCAAGCCAAGAAAAAACGGAAAAGACAATGCAAACCCAAAAAAACCGGATCGGTCGAGGCCGGGGTTTTCCCAACGCCCGCGTTTCCTTTGAACCACCAGGGGGGAAGTGACAAGTAGTACGGATTTTTAAAACATTACTTAAGCTCCCTAAGAACAAATCCCATTGGTACAGGAACGCCCCGTACACTCCCAGGCAAAAAACAAAAAACAAGGTATGAGCTTCCCGATAAAAATGGGCATTATTGCCCGGAGAAGTTAGGGAAGGATTTGGGGGAAAATTGCTGAAAAGGCAACAAGATTGGGGAACAGGGGAAGAGAAAACCCCCACAAAAGGGTGGTTTTTATTGTCAGAAAGGAAGTATGGGGTAATATCAGCTTACACCGGCTTCCAGCGGAAATCACACCCGGGGGTTCGGCCAAGCCAAAAAACTCCCATATACAAATCTATGCCCCCACTCGCCCATACAGAGAAGAATAAAAAATTTTAAAATGAAGACTTGAAGTCCATTAGAAAAACCCAAAAAGGGACTCTCATCACCCAAAGGGGGTTTTTAAAAAACCCCAAAGTAGGCCCCTACTCTTACAACCAAGGGCCGGAACATTTGGTCTTTGGGAACTGGGGAGACCAAAAACAGGGACTACGTCGCGGTTTTCCCTGCACCCCACAGATTCCATAGCCAAACCCCTCTACCCCACAAGCACCGAGGCCCGGCATCGCCAAAACGGAAGACCCATAACCAAATAGATTTTATCTTAACACCACGGCGCTTAAATCCACATCAACAGAGCCAAAACAAGAAAAACCCCGGAGTGACAAGGCAGCGACCACGCCCTTTGGGCTCTGGTTTTCAAAAAGAAGTGAAAAAAAACAAACTCCTGAAAAACCCACGACAAATTTGGGGACAAATTAAAAGACCGATGTCGAGGGGCTTCCAAGCTAAGCTTGGGGGACTTTTGCGGCTTAACCCCCCTGGAAAGACACAATGACCTAAACCAAAACTTCTGGGGCACCCGAGAAACACAGAGGAGGTACCCCGGCCCGCGGGAAAAAACCCCCATGGCCCCAAAATGACATTTTGGACCTCGCAAAACAAAAGACACTAAAACCAACCAGTCTTCCAACCCTAAGAATACCGGGAGGCCAAAATTCTTGATCAAGTTAAAAAACGAAGAATGGATCAGAAAGTGATGAGACAAAAAACCTGAAATGGGAAACAAAAAAAAGGCATCGAAACCTAAAGAAACACAAAACACTTCAAACCAAATCACAGTCATTGAAACAGCTCCAAAACCCCTCCAGAAGCTCAGCTGCGTTGAACAGGGTTAAATTTTTGTAAAGAACGACAACTACCCAATCAACCGCCCAAGGCAAAATAAAGAAAAAGCAGAACACAGAGCACCTTCGCCCTACCCATACTAGGGAAGAAGTGGAAAAGCCTCCGCAGCTTACCAGAAAAAACCCCGGGGGCAGACATATACAGCAAGCTGCTCAAACTGGGGGCGAAACGTCACACTTTTTTAAAGTACGTCAAAGATTTTGGGGGGGCAAAAAAGTGGCCAAAAATGGGCACAATCACCATACCCCTGCCCCAAAAAAGGGAATTTTCGCCCAAAGCCAAAATAAAGAACAATCACCCCATCAGCCCCCCCAGCAAAAATCAGCCAAAGTATTTTGAATCGCCAAAAGGAGGGAAAGAAAAACTTTCAGGGAACAAGCTGGGTTTAGGGGAGGAGGGCACAATCAACAAATTTTTAACTGCCACACAGATGGGAAAAAAATCTTCAAACTCAGAGAGACCGTTCCCCCCACTTCACAACTTCAAGAAGGCTTTTTTCAGAGTTGGCACAAAGGCCTGTGGGAGGTCCCCAGAATGTTTGGGTTGAAGAAGGATATGCAATCATCCCCCTATCAACACTGCAAGCAGTCACCTTTGAACAATCTCGGAGACAAATTAAAACCACAGTTGGGTCCGACAAAAGGAGCTGTTATCCCAACCTGTTCAATTGTTCTTGGAAAACATATGAGGAGACCCCCCATGACTTCCCCCCCTACCATCTCCATTGGCGGGAGACCCCCAAAAACTTACGGTCGATGAATTGACCTATGGGCGGAAGTAAAACAAGCGCAGACTTACGACCAATTTAGAAAAAGAGTGGAGCAATGGGATGGGGTGAGTCGGAGAAAAAAGTACGTTAACAGCACGTGGAATCCCCCGCAAAAAATTTTTCTTAAGGCCAACAACTGGGGGAGGTAGATGCTTTTTAAAAACCTCGGCCACACTCACAAAGGACGGGCGATCGACACAAAATCAAAAATCAGAAAGCCCTGGCAACTCCCATGAAAAACTCACCACCCAAAGGAAAGTAAAGAATCTTTTTCCCCTCAAAAATAAAGCTTACAAAAACCCAATTCAGTTAACCCGCTGTCGGGGGTGAACCTGGGGCTTGACTGTGAAACAGCAAACGAACCGCATTGAAACAAAATGCCCTTAAAAAACTTTTGGGCATATCTTGGAGAGAAAGAAAGACCCAAAGAATTTGTCAAGATCAAAAAAAACAGCTGGAGGTTTTCCCCGGGAACCCCCTTTCCCCCCACGTCAAGAAGAAAAAAACTGACATGGTTCGGCCACGTCACCCGCCACAAAACCCCGCAAAAAGTAAAGCAGGAACACTCGAAGGTGGGAGAAGGAGGGGAAGAAGAACAAGTCGGGGACAACAAAGGGAAAAAAGGGCCGGATGAAATGACTCCCACTACTGCGAAAGCCGAGGGCCGAGATGGATGGAGAGGTTTCCACGGCATCGTCTTTATTTTTCCCCCCCGACCGCCCAATCAGGGTCTGATGTGGATGATGTTCTAAAGATTTGAATAAAGTGCTTTGATTCGTTTGCTTTTTAAATTTAGCGTAAGAAAAATTCAATGTTATTCGCACAAAAAAATGCATTTCACCCCGAAGTGCAAACAATTTAGTGATTGTTTTGTTTTTCCCATACCCTGCACTCATTTTTTGGATTTGCTTTTCCCCTCATGATTGAGACAGTCTTCTTGTCCCAACATCACCCCCTGGGCTCCTTTTTTTTTTTTTCAGGGCAAAAGGTTTTACCCAAATGATATTAGTGTTTAAAGGTTCAGGCTTTTCCCAATGCTGACAAAAAAGTCAGAGGGGTGAACAACGCCCCGTCTATGGACCCCTGTTCACGTGGGTAGGAAAGGTGAAGCCTCGCATGTCTGAGGGGGTTATTACACACTGCTTTTTGAGGCCTGAACAACCTGGTCGTGGGGAGCGCGTGGCCGCAATACATTCACATTGGAATTGGATCTGCTAGTTCTAATGGCAGGAGTGACAGCAGCAATCCTCCCCATGCCTTGAAATGTACCCGCGCCGTCTATTGTTGGACGTTGTGCACCAAACAGATCACAGCTGGTTGAAAGGCAAGCCTCATATGCAAATATCTTGCATCAATGCTGCAGACTGTTCATATCTGTTCATCTCAGCATAGGATGAAGAGAACTCCAGTTTGTTCAAATGGTCAACAAAATATCTGGAGCCAAGAGTGTGGTGAAATTTCACTCTGACACCCAACTGCAATGTTGATACATATTTTTTGTCTTGCTGCTTGGACAAGACTGGCCATTGGAAGCAATCTTCAGTTTTTGATCTCTGTTACCACAAAGAAGTGTGCTGAGGAACAGTGTCACAGATGATGGAGAAAACCGACATTGTTGTCCAGGCTAGCCATGTCAGAACTTGATGGACAATCCTCTTTTGTCATATCCATGGTCTTCATGTTTGACAAGAGAAGGGCAGCTGTTCTGACAATGAGGGGGGGGGGGGGGGCTGACTTTCTCTTCTTCTCTGGAAAACTCCTGGAGAATTTTCTGTGCAGTTTACCTAAAAGTTGCTACATTTACTTTCCCTGCATGCATGTAACAAGAATTGTTTCTCCAAACTGTTCTGCTAACTTTTGCCGTAGACGTTTTTCAATGTAAGGTTCTTTTTCAATTGCAGCTTCTTGAAAAACGTTTTGCATTTTTCTACCTAAGATCTGAAAGAGTATTTGTCGAGTATCATTTTCTCATGACTTGTACTACCTTCAAGAAGGCTTCTGTTTGGTTTTTAGCAGCTGGTCTTCCCTATTATTCTACTTGTAGCTATTCTGATTTGTGCTGTTACCGAGAAATCAGTCTGCTGTCCTTAGCACGCAGCGGGATAACGCAAGAATTTACTGCTTGTAAACAAATCCCTGTTGAATGCCTAAATGATGAAAAGGTTTCAGATTGAAACTATTTTAATATTTAATCAAAACTTGCACACAATCTAAACATTCTCCCTACATCTTGCTGTTTGTCATACTTTAAAACATACTTTTCGCATGTTAATGACAGTCCATAAGAATCATGTACTTCATGGTTTATAATGCACATGAAATGATGGTTCGAAAACACACACACACACACACAGACACACACACAACACACACACACACAGACACCACAACACACACACACCACACACACACACACACACAACACACACGCACGCACGCACGCACGCACGCACGCACGCACTCACGCACGCACGCACGCACACACACACACACACACACACACACACACACACACACACACACACACACACACACACACAACACAACACACACACACACACACTACTAGCCAGGGGGGATAGGATATCTTGGTAGTTAGAGATGCATTCGTGATTTGATGACCTCGGTTCGAATCTCGTTCAAAAGGATTTTTCCTCTGGAGTTAACAACAGTGCCAACTCCACTTTCCCCAAAAGTCCTTCGGATGGGTCTATAAACCGAGGTCCCGTGTGCGAGCGCACGCAGAACATCTTGCACACCCGTTAAAACCATTCCGCTTTTTGGAAGAGTAGGCCATTAAGTGCCAGTGGCAATGGATGACAAAGTTGTCAAAAATGCATACACACGGGGACTGGATGAAAAAATCAAACGAGTGCTTATCCCATCATCCTCGAAATAAAGAAAAAAAATAATGTTTTAAAATGTCACATAAAGTAAGCCATGTTATTACTATCAGTTTCTGATGAACACAGTGTACCATAACTTTTTAAAAATGGACAGATGCTGAAACTTATTTTTCCTGTGACCACTAATTTTTCAATCATATAAAATACTGTATCAGTTTCAACATTGAGGGTGTACTTGAGAGATTAATAAGATTTTAAAAAATAACTAAAATGCTGTGCAAAAAGCCTAATTCTAAAGGCTATACTTTTGAAGTCTTAGCCTACCAGTTTCATCTGAAGGCCTAGCAGACATCATAACATATCACGAGTGCTGCGCTGTGGACCTTTGAGTTCTACACTCGACAGGTGGCATTACTCAACTCTAGTGTTTGGTGTGGTTGATTGGGTGTTACTCAACTATGTCTGGGGTGTGGCAAGAAGACTGGGGTAAAGGAAGTGATTCGTCTTTTATTTAATGTTAGTGGATTTTTCCCTTTTTTTAACCTTTCTCAACCTCGGATGTGTTATTCGTAACAATTTTTAGAGTAGAATGAAGCATAATACAAATTGTACTTTTTCCATGACACAGTCGTTAGGGTACTGTTGTCTCTTCGGCAGATTTTCAGCCTTTGCAAGATTGTCCTTACTGCCAGACCATCCAAAATTCAAGCAGGGTTTAAGAGCTTGGACTTCCAAGGTCACACCAATTTTATGAGAAAGATGATGCCAAATAAAACAAAAGTAACAAGATTTTGTCTCTGCAACAACCAAAATATAAAAAAACAGGTTCATTCAGTTCTATGACTTTTATCTTATTCTATCTATCTATCTGCCCCGTAGTCTGACGACCGTGGGGGCACCCTCAAAGACTCAACAACCAGTTCTCTCCATTCCTCTCTCTGTTCTGCCTTTCTCAGGGTTTTGTTGAGTTCTAGGCCTGTCCATTCGCTGATGTTATCCTCCCAGCTCTTCCTTGGTCTGCCTCTTCTTCTTCCTCCTTGGACAGTGCCTTGTAAAACCAACAACCGCGCCTTCCATTGGAGCGTTCCAGGATGGAGGTGGAAAATATGCGACTGGGACGCAAACAACAGCGATCAAACTCCAGGCTGAAAGGACCATCATTGGTACATGGAACATCCGTACCTTGCACGCATGTGGGAAGCTCCAAGAGCTAACCCATGAACTTCGAAGATACGAATGGGAAATACTTGGACTGGCCGAGGTACGTTGGGTCGGATTCGGCGAAACAACTACAGAAGAAGATCACAAACTATGGTATAGTGGCGACGACTCCAAACACCAACACGGAGTAGGATTTCTTGTCAACAAGAAGAGGACTAACAGTGTCATCAGCTGTACCCCAATCTCAAGCAGACTGATCTCCATGCATGTCGCAGCAAAACCACACAACATGACCATCATACAAGTCTATGCACCAACATCAGACTACGATGATGAAGCAATCGAGTGTTTTTACGAAGATTTGGAGAGCGCCATCAAATCAACTCCAAAGAAGGACTTTCTCGTGATCCAGGGTGACTGGAATGCCAAGATCGGACCTGACGCTTATGACCAATGGCCAGGGACAGTAGGCCGTTTTGGCGTAGACGAAACTAATGATAGAGGTCTCAGACTTTTGGAATTCGCAAGCAGCCACAATCTTAATGTCGCCAACACCTTATACTTCCACAAGACATCAAGAAGAACGACGTGGCACTCACCAAATGGAAAGACACATAACCAGATTGACTACATCTTGGCCCCCAAACGATTTAAGTCGAGCATCAACAAAGAGAAGCTGAAGGACCCAGAGGTATTAGAAATTTTTCAAGCAAGGATAGGTGGAAAGTTTGCAGCACTCACTGTGATAGACTCAGACATAGATACACTGACGAATAGTTTCAATACAGCAGTGACTGAAACAGCAAACGAGCTTCTTGGCAAACGCCGACCAGTCAAAAAACCATGGGTCACACCTAACATCCTACAACTATGCGACAAGCGTAGAGAGTTGAAGAAAAAGAAAAATGAAACAAAAGAAAGAGCAGAACAATATAGAGCAGTCAACAAAAGAATCAGGAAGTCCATGACGGAGGCAAAAGAGAAATTGGATCGGTGAACAGTGCCAAGACATTGAAGAGAACATCAAGAAAAGCAATAGCAAGAAAGCATATCAGCTGGTGAAAGACCTGACTAGCACGAAACAGAGAAAAGGTTTAACAATCCAAGACAAAAATGGGAATGTGTCTCACTGACGACCAGGATATTTGAACAGATGGACAGAATACTGCTCCGACCTGTATAACTATAGAAACCGCAGGAGATCCAGAAGTCCTTAATGTACCCGAAAGCAAAGACACAGACAGTCACCCTATCCTCCGAGAAGAAGTGGAGAAACAGCAGTCAGATCGCTGAAAAAGGGGAAGTCAGCAGGGGCTGACAACATTCCAGCTGAGTTGGTCCAAGCTGGGGGGAAGCCATGATCAGCGCCCTATAAGAATCTGCAACAAGATCTGGCTAGACAGGAAAATGGCCAACACCATGGACGCAGTCGCTCATCATCACCTCCCCAGAAAGGAAATCTACAACAATGCCATAATTACCGCACAATCAGCCTCATATGTCACCCAAGCAAGGTCATGCTGCAGATAATATTGAATAGACTGAAGCCACAAGCAGAGACCATCATTGCTGAGGAACAAGCAGGTTCAGAGCAGGGCGCAGCACAACAGAACAGATATTCAACCTCAGAATACTATGTGAGCGGTACCTTCAACATCAACAAGACCTATACCACGTATTTATCGATTTTAAGAAGGCATTTGACAGGGTGTGGCATGCGGCTTTGTGGGCAACCATGAACTTGTACAGCATCAATGCAAACTGATCAGAGTCATCAAACAGCTGTACAGCGAGGCCACCAGTGCAGTGTACTACAAACAACAACATGGAGAATGGTTTCGAACAACAGTTGGAGTAAGGCAGGGCTGTCTACTCTCACCACCCTTTTCAACATCTTCCTTGAGAGAATCAATGGCTGATGCAACTGGAACATCATGAAGGATCAGTCAGCATTGGTGGCAGAGCGATCACAAACCTCCGCTTCGCAGATGACATTGATGGAATAGCAGGAATCAGAAAAAGAGCTTGCCAGCCTAACAGAAACACTTGGATAAGGCCTCCAAAACATACGGCATGGAAATCAGTGCAGAGAAGACCAAACTGATGACTAATAACACCAACGGCATTAGCACTGATATCAGGGTTTAATGACCAGAAGCTGGAAACAGTTCAAAGCTTCAAGTACCTGGGAGCCATTGTATCAGACCAGGGATCCAAGCCAGAAGTAGTATGCAGGACTGCACAGACAATAACAGCTTTGTCAAAACTAAACACCATCTGGAGAGATAAGAATATCTCACTTATCTCCAAGATCAGACTAATGCGCCCCCTTGTCATATCCATATTTCTGTATGCCTGTGAATCATGGACCCTGACTGCAGATTTGGAGAGGAGAGTACAGGCAGTGGAGAGAGATGCTTTCGGATGACTCCTTGGCATCTCCTACAAAGACCACTAAGCAACGAAAGCGTGCATAACAGAATCCAGCAAAACCATTGGCCCCTATGAGAACCTTCTATCGATCGTGAAAAAGCGTAAACTTAAGTGGTATGGGCATGTCACAAGATCCCAAGGAATTACAAAGACAGTTTTGCAAGGCACTGTCCAAGGAGGAAGAAGAAGAGGCAGACCAAGGAAGAGCTGGGAGGATAACATCAGTGAATGGACAGGCCTAGAACTCAACAAAACCCTGAGAAAGGCAGAACAGAGAGAAGAATGGAGGGAACTGGTTGCTGAGTCTTTGAGGGTGCCCCCACGGTCGTCAGACTACGGGACAGATAGATAGATAGATCAACAAAGCCCAGACAAGAAGTTTCCCTGGCGCTGATATTGGCAGTGACCACGACATGGTACTTATGACCCTACAGATCAAGCTGAAGACCAAGAACCAGAAGAGAATTCCCTGTTTGCGTCTCAACATGGAAAAGCTGAAGGACCCCGAAGTCGCTGAAATCTTTAAAGCTGAGATAGGGGGCAGATTTGCAGCATTGAATTTCCTCCAAGATGACATCAACAACCTCACTGAGACCTTCAGCAAGACCATTCAGGAGACAGCGCTGGAGATCCTTGGGAAAGAGAGGAAAAAGAACCAACCATGGCTTACCAACGAATATCCTGGACCTGTGCGAACCAACGTAGGGAGCTAAAGCCAGTGAAGAACAAAAACCCAGAAAACGGCCGAAGAGTATAGAACAGTCAACAGGTCAATCAAGAAGAAGATGACTGAGGCCATGGGGAACTGAATGTCAGAACAATGCTCCAAGGTTGAGAAAAGGGAATGGCGAAAGGAGACAGCAAAGAGGCGTACCAGACCATCAAGGTACTAACCAAAGTCCCAGCAGCCAAAGACCTCCGTTATTGAAGACAAAGAGGGGTCAGTCTTACAGAGAGCGCCACTATCATGAAGAGATGGACAGAATATTGCAGAGACCTGTACAAAATACAAGCTGAAGGCTGATCCGAACAAACTTCACGAGCGAGATCCCAGACCATCAGATCCTGAAAGCACACAGGTGCTGGAGGAAGAGGTCGAAGAAGCAGTAAGATCCCTGAAAGGAGGCAAGTCACCAGGGATTGGGCAACATCCGGCTGAGCTCATCAAGAACGGAGGCACCAGAGATGATCAAGGCATTAACAATCATCTGCCAACGCATCTGGACCAGCAAAAGAGTGGCCTTTAACAGTGGACCCAATCCATCATAGTTCCACTTCCAAAGAAGGGGGACCTGAAGAAGTGCCAAAATTACTGAACAATCAGTCTGATAAGCCATCCAAGCAAAGTTATGCTACGCATTGCCTTGAACAGACTGAAACCACAAGCAGAAGAAATCCTATTAGAAGAACAGGCAGGATTCAGACCAGGTCGAAGCACTGTCGAGCAGATCTTCAACATTAGAATGCTCATAGAGAAGCATCTCCAACATCAGCTACAGCTCTACAACAACTTCATTGACTTCAAGAAGGCCTTCGACCGAGTGTGGCAAGAAGCTCTGTGGCAAGTCATGAGAGACTATAGCTTCGACGAGGACCTGATTCAAGTCATCCAGGCGATGTTTTGACAGCTCCCACAGTACTGTCCTCATGGGTGGAGAAATCGGGTTCTTCCGGCTTTAGTTGGGGT
>JAQIHA010000348.1:0-14389 GCA_028751875.1 Rapana venosa | reverse complement strand
AAAAATTTGAAACCCCCCCCCCCCCCAAAATACATTTTCGTCCCAAATAATGTAATACTTCAAGAACTACTTAACTGCTAAGAAAAAAGATTTTTTAATCTCATTGGTTTTTGCGAGAGTGCACAGTTGCTCACAATCCAGGAGAAAATTTTTTTAAAACCCTCCCTCCCAACCCCATGTTTTTTTAAAAGTCAAATGATGACAAAGCAGCAACATTTGAGTTAAAAATTAGGAGAGAAAAAAACAAGTAAACCCAACCCAACCAATCCCTTATTACACCCCACAAAAACATCTCCCCCCCTTTTTTAAAAAAAAATATCTAAAAAGCTTCCCACCCCTACCCCCTATCTAAACAGACAACAACAACAAAACACAAGGTAAAGGACAGCCCCTCCTGTTGGCTGGATTACATCCACCAGACCCACCTTTTTCTTATAATTTTTGTTTATACTGTCTTTGTCATCCTCTTTGTCCTCCTTCTGCTCCACACTAGATATAATTCGCCACGACGCTCTCCGTGCACCAATGACATTTTTGTACGCCACGGACAACAGGTTGCGTTCCTCCACGGTCAAGTCGACGTCCATGGCCGCAACCTTCTTCATGGAATCCACCATCTCTGCAACAGGAAACCCCCAAACTTTAAAGTCCATGATACCACTTTAACTCTGGATCAAAGGCAGTCATTCATATTCCAACAGGTAAGACAGCATGCTGCTGAATGCCATCCACAGAAAAACAACAACACATGAACAAGTAACTAGCCAATGATTGATACACACAAGACAATCACCGGCTATAAATTCAGCTTGGAGAATGACAAATCAAAACCCATGAATCCCTGGAGTCGGAATGTGGATATCTTTATGGTGAACAAAAACAATTGCATGTATACATGCATGTACACAAAATCTCACCATTGGTGAACCTCAGAGCTCTAGCGAAGGAACAAAATCCCCCAAAAAGAACAGAGGCTGTAGTGATCCCAATTTTATTTCTATTATAATCTAGTGAGATTGATATTGCCAGACATGCCCTCTGGCAGCTTTGTGGGCCAATCCTTGTGCTGCCTATCTGACAAAACAGAGAGCATGGGAAAGTACATTGGACATGGATTCTGGGCAGCTAGTACTTTCCTAAATAAATCCTTATCCCTCTTTTGTCCTTTGTGGCCTCTCCTCTCACTGCTTCAAAGGTAAGCAAGCACAGGATTGGCTGAAGCCTAATGCTCTGAAACAAGCCAGGGTTTATGAGCCAATATGACCCTGGGATACAGGAAGAAAACTCAGTTAATCAGAGTTCAGGGGAGCAAGGTTTCCTGTTTTGCTAGAGAGACTCTCAGAGAAGCTGCACTGTCATTCATGGGATATGTCTTTTGAAGTTGCACTTTTTCTGAAAAAAAAAGACTGAAATTTATCCTATGCGCAGTTGAACCATTGCTCAAAGCGTCATCAACCACTCTAAAGTAGGAGGCTATGTGTAAAAAGGGGGGGGAAGATACCCTAGGGGGGGGTGCTTGTATCCAAGGCCCGGGTTTGACTTTGATCACACTGATAAAATAAGGGGATTTTTCATGCAGTTAACATCAGTACACATGTAACTCTACCCCCCTAAAATTTCCTTTAGGATAAGACATAAACCAGGCCAATATTCAAATAAATACACTGACAGAGAAAATCTTGCAAACGCAAAAAACCGTTCTGCCTTTTGGGAAAAGAGTCAACCTTTTCAGGCCAGCACGTAGGATGCAAAATCAAAAATGCATATGCAGGGGTGTTGTGTTTATGTTTACCCATCTGACTAAATTAGGTAGCGGCAGCACCGCGCTTTTTACCACGCACCTTAGCAAACTGTGTTTTAGTTACTGTCTTCAACGCTTCTAACTCGGTTTACTGCATATTATGATTTTTATGATATGGAATAAAGAAAATAGATTGATCTTTCATTCTTGTTCTGTTTTTAATGTATGAGTGGGGAGAATGAAGCGCGACGCCGAAAAAATCGGGGGAAAAAGGGCGAAAAAATGGCCCAAAATGGCAGTTCTCCGCGATCCGTGAAATTTCATGTTTAAAAAATACCCCCGAGGCTCGCTCTTCAGCAACCAAATTATTATTAATGATAACGATTAGAAACTAAAGTTGCATTTTTTAAAGTGTTTTACTAGATTTAAAAAAGCGTTTAAAAAATTACGTATGAAAAACGCAATTAAAAATTTCAGTAATTATTCGGACGTCCTTTGAAAAAAACCCAAGCGTGTGGGGTGGCGAAGTTTAGCCAATCGCTAAAGAATAAAACCCCCTTTACACAAAGGGGCTTCAAGGAGGAGGCTGGCTCACTTTTTTAAAACCCCTCCGATTCCAATTTGCCCCAGAGCAAATTTGAGCAATGGTTTGGGGCGTGTGAAAACCGATGCGTGGGAAATTTGACAAAAAATTGCCCCCACAACTCGATAAGTAACCCCCTTATAGACTTAAACAATAAAATTACAAAGTCTTTTGCATCGAATTAAATTAGTTTGATGTTTGGTTTTTATGATTATTTTGTTTTTGTTTCGTTTCAAAGTGGTTTCCGAACGTTCGCGAGTCACGCGAACTTTTGAATTATACAGCGGTCAGGTCCTACCACTTAGAAAAATTAAGTTTCTTCTTCATAAGTATAAAATTTCAAAATGCTTTCCCTGGCTAGAAAAATGCCTTTAGTATTTATCAAAAAATTTTTTTTTTTTTTAAAAAAGCCTAATTACAAGTATTTTAAATTTTTTTTTTTTTGAGGGAAATATATAGGGAAGAATGCGTTATAAAAAAGTGTCTGCTGGAAAAAGGACCCCGAATCAGAATGTGTGTGGTGCTTTGCGTGCGTGCGCCACGCACATGTGCGTGTATGTGATTAATATTATTAATTTAAGACACAGTTCAACAATGAATCATTGATTCAATGAAAGAAAGATAAAGTGTTCGGCTTTAAAAACATGGTGCGTGCTTACGCTGTGGGGTGATAATATTAAGACAGTTCAGACTGATAAAATCATTGATTAATATACAGATAGAAATAAAAAGGTAAGTCAAACTAAGTGGTTGAAATAGTTCATTAAAAAAAAATACACAAAAAAGCATACCTTTAATAAAAAAAGACCAAAAAAAAAAAAACACCCCAAAACACAATTATTTTCTTTTTCAGTCTTATATCTACAGAAATTCGTGCTGGTGATTAGTTACCAGACTACTGAAACTAGTTCCCTACATGCAGCAGCGCGACACACACAACGCACACACTTTGCTTTCAGTTCACTACTATATGATTAAAATTATATAGGTGGGATTTTTTTTTTTACATTTCAGAGGTGAACCTATGCTGATCTGAAAAAGCATTTTTTTTCAAGGCTGAAACTGCCTTTTGCAAATTGTGTGGTGGAGCCCCGAGCACAGATAAAGATAGATAGAGAGCAGTGCAAAGCACAGAAAGAATAAATCTGTCAACACTTTTAGATTTGATATTCAGGTTCCTGCAGACTAAGTCCATGTTTTTGATGAAGATGTAGGGGAATCTTCTAAGGGATTTGGGGTAACCCATCTAAATTTTAGAGATTACCATTTGATTGTCGAGTTCTCAACCCCGCAAAAGGACTTATCTTTGAGCTGGAAAAATTTAGAACAAAAAAAAACTGATTTTTTCAGCTTGCACCATGGCTCAACAAAATAACAATTCAGAACCTGGATTTTTGGGAAAGGATGAGTTTTCTCGAATTTGGGAATTTTTTAAAAAATTTTTTTGGGGGATAGTTTTCTTTTTATGATGATGACTTTTTTCATCTGTGAAGCATCAAAATAATGGGTGAGACCCCCCAAAACAACATTAATTCATGGAAAAACAGGTTTTTGATTGAGGGACAGTATGTTTAGATGTCAAGACATCCCGAATTTACACAAACTCTTTAAGGTTTTTGGTGGACTTGGAATTTGCACCATCATTTTTCTCTGGATCTCTTTTTGTTGAAAGCCAACAGATTAAAAGGAAAATTGAGGCAATCAAAAACTGGTTGCAAAATAAATTTGTAATTGCCTCATCAGTCCCCACTACTCTTTAAAAAGGGGTATTGTTTTTTTTGTTTTTGTTATTTTTTGGGTTTTAAAAAGTTCACCCCTGGGGGTCCACAGAATGTTCTGTTTTGTTTTTTGGTTTTAGTTATTATTTTTTGTTTTGCTTGTTCCTCATGGGAATCACTGGGATTATGATTCAATAACACGGGGGTTTGTGTTTATGGCTGTTTTAAGAAACCTCAAAATGGCAGCCATACTATGACTTCAGAACAATTTTTTTTTTTTTTTTTAATTCTTGGTTTTTTCTGGGTTTTTCCCCTTTTGGTTTTAAAGCAAGCAAGCAACACCAAAGCACGCATGCACGCCGCCTGTGCCATGCTTACCTACAATATACAGACAAAATTGCCAAAAAAAATGTCATTTTTCAGGGAAATGAATTCAAAAAAGTGTTTTATTAAAAGTAACTTTGTTTTCCTGTAGTCCAGAATTGTTGCAGGTCCTGTCGGGTCACATCATTTTCATCATAATTATGGTTTACAAAACATGTAAAACCCAATTTTTTTTTTCCCCTTTCAATATTTTTAATCAAATAATGTCACCTATAGAATAAATATAAAAAATTTATCTCCAAAATTTTTAAGAAAAATTGGTTATTCATTCAAAATTTTACTTTTTTTGAATTTTCTTTTAAAAGAGCCTTCCCACTGGTCATTTTTTCCTTTTCCAAATTGAGGCAAAATAGTGCTAAAGGGAGACCCTACCATTCCAAAAAAAAATTTGCATAATCGTATATATGCAGGAATAATACAAAAATTTTAAGAGAAAAGATAGAAAAATCTTTAAAATGATGGGGTCCCAAATATGGTACATTTGTGAAATTTCGAAAATTTGTAAATGGGTTTTTCCCATTTTTTGGGGCTCCTAATTTTTTTTTACCCAACAGATTTTTTTCATTTTTTTTTTCTTATTTTCTGTGGGAAAAAAAGGGTAATTTGATGTTTTTAAATGTGGCCTTTTTTATTTTCAAAGAAATATGAGAGTCAAAATCGGCCAATTATACAATTTTTGTGCACTTCACGGTAGGGTCAAAATTCAAAAGGCTATATCTCGAAAACTATTTAAGATATCAGCTTACTTTTTTTTGTGTTATGTTTCTTTTGATAAGATCTTTACTTCTAAAGCAAAAATATAAGCCATAACTAAATAAAAAAATTTTGCTGCCGCTACCTACTAAATGTTGAAATGCAGCATGCAGCTACCTTAATGTTGGGCACTCTACAACAACAAAAATCAGATAAAAATAGAGGATGCAGCTTAAGAAACCAAATGGTTAGTATAACTTTCCTCAATTACACTTACAGAGTAAGACCCATTAAGATGAGTAAGTTCAAGTAAAAAAAATGTTCCACTGATCCAACCACTCACCAACAACACACTGAATCAGTGAATGCAATATATACCACCTTACTGCAGGCCAGACACTAATCTTCAGCTGATGTCAGGTACAGCATACCAGGTACTTGGTATGACTGGAGACAGGACTTAGGACAGTTCTATAATCTAAACCTTTCCACATCCTTCACTGTCTTATCCTATCCTAACTTCCTGGCTCCATATGACTTCAGTTTACTCTGACAGTGATGTGAACACAGAACAGACCCCCTCCCCACCCACCTCCCCCAAAAAGATAGCTGTTTTTGTTGCAGTACTCATCTTTCCTTGATGTGAGTCTATTCCCCTCTCTGCAGAAAATCAGTCAAAACACGGCTGACCAAATATGCCATGTCAGTTTGTCACCCTATCATCTCATCAGAAATTTACAGGTCAGATTAAAAGAATAGAGAGCTCTACTAAAACTAAAAGAAAAATGTGCTACACACTACACCTAAAAATGACTATTCAACCTTTCCTAGGCAACACATCAGTGAGGTGAGACGTACGCATGTATCCATCTTATACTAATTACTATAGTAGGTAGCGGCAGCCAAAATTTTATATAGTATTTGTGTACATAAAAATGGTATTTTTGAAAAGAACTTTTTAAAACAAACACAACAAAAAAAGAATTATGTCTCTATCTCTATTTTTTCAAAAGTTATGGGTGTCTAAAGATGGCGGTACATTTTTCGGCCATTTTAACTGTATGGAAGCCTTATTTGGAAAGGACCTGTAGCAGAAAGCATACAATCACCCATAAAAATTTCCACATACAATGTCTATAATACTAATAATACATACAAAAAGAATCAGCTCTTATCTTGAAGGGGAAAAAAAAAAATTGATTTACTTTGTTAAAAATTGCCTCATCATGTGATTGGCGGTTCACTCAAATAGCACGATAAGCCATGTTTGAGGTCCAACAGGTTGGATTTAAAATAGCTCTTATGGCTACATTTTTACATTGCTTAAAAGATATGCATACATAGATTATGTCCAATTTTTTCAGGGCTATCCTAGACCAAATGTTTTAAATATTGGGGTCTAATTTTGCCGAAAACCCTAAAAAAGCCCTGCGACGGACCAAAAAGACAGTACATGGTAGATTTTCTTAATAAATTTTGTACCCGTATAGATATTGACTTGGAATTTGGTGGTGTAAAATATGGTGTAAAAAGCTATTTAAAATACATTTATTGATTTTTTTCATCAATTACATAATGTGTTTTTAGATTCAAAATGGCCGCCAAGTGGTAAATATGTGGTGAACATTTAAGTGAAATGTTGTGAAACACTAGTTTTTGTGAAAACATGCTTTGAAAAGAACAAAAAATCATTTTAACTCATATTTTAATGATTAATCAGATGAAAAAAACCCTATTTTAATGATTAAAACACTTTGCATGATTTCATATGTTGTGATATATCATTCTGAGAACAGCTTCAAATAATGCCTAATTACAGGTGGTAAAGGAGAGGACAGGTTCATGCCAGTATGGGGCAGCTCAGTGCTCCTACTAAACTTGTAAACCTCTGATGTCAGAGAACTAGGCTGGTGTTAAATTTGATGCTACAGTGTTAGAGGACACTGAGGATGCAGAAGCGCAAGAAGCCAAATCACTTGAATCAGCCAAAGCCACTCAACCTACTAATGATGAAACTCACATTTGAAGGAGAAAAGACCACAAAAGCACAAATTTATTCCAGTCTTTTTATAATTTTTCTCTGTAGGCAGTTGAAGCCAGCTTTGATGTCTTATTTGTAATTTTTCCCCACTGTTATGTACAAGGCTGCCTCTTCCATCAGAATTTCCTGTCAGTTGCTCCCACCACTGGTACATATAATATCATTATGTGTTTTCCTATGCTGTTTTCAAAAGCAATAACAGCTTTCAAAAGTCACATGAAGCATGAAGGGGATGCATAAGTCTCCAGATGATGTCCATGTTGGCTGGTTACAACATTTTCACACAATCCTTAAATGGACACAGCTGTCCTATATGAACTGGCTTGGACAAAAATGTCTTTCTATTGGTGTATCCTGTAGTACATTTTCTTTCAACTTAGTCAGAAGACACTGCAACTCTGGAAGCTCAGTATACAATTGAGTTGACAGAGAAAT
This sequence comes from Rapana venosa, assembly GCA_028751875.1. Classification (NCBI taxonomy): domain Eukaryota; kingdom Metazoa; phylum Mollusca; class Gastropoda; order Neogastropoda; family Muricidae; genus Rapana; species Rapana venosa. Next base: position 6,794 of record JAQIHA010000348.1, on the reverse strand, counting down.
GTGGCTGTTTCATCAAATGTCTTCTCACCTTCTTGCTTTAGTACCAATAACTGAATCAGCAGATGCTTGCAAATCTCTGCAACACACCTTTGGATGACAACTGTTCAGAGTTGCCAGAAAAATATACCTCAGCTTGTTTAGTTAATTTCCATTTCTATGTCAGCATTTAAAGAAATGAAAAACTAAAAGGTTTATAGAAACTGTTATGCATAGACAAAGAAAATAATAGGGGAGACACACTATGACACACATAATAAATCCAACAAAGTCTTCTTTCCATTGGTGCTATAACTGCTGGTAATGACTGCATACCAAATGTGTCATAGATTGATAAAGGTTGAAATAAAGGAATTATTTACCCTAACACATCTGTGTTTACCATCTTTTATGTACATGTGTGTTGTGTGTTGTGTGTGTGTTTATGCTACACTGGAAGCCAATCTCCCCAAATAATGAAAAGGGAAATTAATAGGATTGGGGGGGGGGGGGGTTTGCAGGCTGATAGACACTGTACTAATACGTATTGTGTATGGAAATAATAATACAAAAGAAATAATAAGCTCACTATTGAGTTTTACTGCACGACATGTAGAGCTCTACCTTGTATAATGTGTTGCTGAGAAGAAACTCATTGATATCACATTTAAATTTATGGAAAGATTGCGTAAACTCAAAAATCCATTCCCCTCCCACCCCTCCACCCCCCCTCATCCCCCCCCATCCCCCCACATCCCCACCCACCTCCCATCCCTCTCCCCGTCCCCATTCCCCCCGGGGCCAATCAACTCCGCGTCAGAGCCACTCAGCTCGAACAACTAAATCCAAAGACAAATAAACTAAACCCTCCACTTTCAATTCACCAAATATGATACTAAAGTGTTGAATTGGTCAAAACAAAAACAAAAAACGGGACGACGTTGCTTCATGAAATTCACCGGTCACAAACGATCTCGATTATCGTCCTTTGTTAGCTGGTCATATATCGGTAAATAATCGTATATAACGATCGCTATTTCACCATGTAACCTTACCAAAAAAATACATTGTAATAGAGATAACGTTTCAAACTATCTTATTTTGCAATCAATCTTATATTATTGTGAAGTGATTTTGTGGAAATATCTGACAAATCGGGCATGCTTTGTTCTTTCTCTCCGGTTCGCACATATGTTCGAACATCGACAAACAGATCGTCATAGTCCTTTACTAAGTCTTTCGTTTTCAACGATCCGCAACGAAGAAAATACGCAAACCACGCGACTTTGTATAAATAAACTGTTATATCGATGATACTATATTGAAACATTTATGAAATTTAACACCCCGTAAATCGTAAACATTCGTCGATCCTTGACAAGAGCGTTCAAAGATCGGTTCGCGAAGTCCGTTCGTCCTTGCCCTTGCGTTAACGAACTTTCCACTGTTTGAACTCTTTGCTTTTATTGGTTTGCGGGTGGACGACAGTCCATGAATACATTAACCCATTCCCCAAAATTAGTACAAAAGGTCGTCTAGTTTGATTTTCACCTTGAGTCGTTGGCTATTTTAAGCTACAGGTTCTTCGGGAGTTCGTGTCGGAGATCGTTACCGCCAAAAATCCTGTTTTTTTCTTTCTTTTTTTTTCGCGAAAATTAGCCAGTGATGGAAAAAACTGTCACACCCTCTTGGTATTCTTCAATAAAATCTGGAACACAATGATACCAAGATAGTGACAACAGTTGCATGTCGCGAATACGCATTTACGGATTCAAAGTGGTCATGTCTCTTTGAAATTTGTAACTTGTGCGCGAAAATGGCGGCCGCCAGGCGATTTTTAGCGGAACCACACCTCATTCACAAACAGCATTTGCGTATTGAGATACAACAAGCCACAGAAATAAAAATGCAACTCAATGAAAAGAAGAAAGATTGAACTTTTTCGGATATACAGTGTTTTTTAATCAGAAAAACAGAAGCGGAGTAATAAGAAAGAAAAAAAAAGACCGAAAATTCCCACTTTTACAGTGATGACGTATTCGCCGGGGGCTGGCTACCAAACTAAGTCTTGTGTTTGTGTGCAAATTCAATTTAATTGTTTTTGGGGGGGGAAATAATTAAATTACAAGCAAAAAATGTTTTTAGGTTCTTCAACCAAAAAGAAAATAGCTCATTCCCTATTTTTAGTTTTTTTTGTATACTGTGATTTTGCTGCTCTCTGTGTTAGTGGTATGTATGAATGGCATTGCACACAAAAGTGTCTAGACTGCAGTGCTATTGCACTAGTTTTTTTAATCTGGTGTGGATAAAACTCAAGAATTACATCATGCATGCATGCTCTGTGCTGTGTCATCAAAAAGGGTTTTTTTGTGTGATATGCATAATATGGATTCACATGCACTGTGATGTGCATGTACCATGCACTGGGATATATTACAAATGATAACCCTTTAATCATATGCACACACATGCCCCTGAAAACAAGTTCACAATGATGCGGAATTTGCCATGTATTACCAATGGCAAAAAAGGGAAAATGTAATTGAAATCTGATTTTCCACTAAATTTAAATTTTTAAAAAAAACCCAACTTTAGAAAGAGCCACGATGAAAGTATTTCCCTTCCACCACAATAAAAAAAAAACGTAAATTTTTTTTTAAAAATTTTTTTCTAAATTTCGTGATCATTGTTTGAGTACACTTCTTTGGAAAACCCACGTCATCAAAAACATTTTTACCCTACTAAAAAAGATGAAAATTTCCCTCTTTTCAGCATGCTGAATGAAACAATAAGCATGTTGGGTGGTCTTGTTCCATTTTGTCATTAATTACCAAAATGGCTTGATTTTCAGCAGGTGAAAACCGTGAATGTACTATTGTCCCCTTACCGTCCATACAGTACTCAGAAAAAAAAAAATTAAATCTGTGCTCTTTTACTTGTAATTTTAAAATGTAAAAAACGGGGAGTTATTTAGTGAAACCACAACTTTTTGGGTCTTCAAATAAACTTTATGATACATCCACACACTGCAAAATACACATATCAGTTTGAGGGGAATAGAAGCAAAGGGACATGCCTTGGTTCTCTTCTTCAAAATGTCTATTACAGTCTTATCATTTCGCTAAAACACATGTGTAAAAAGGGGAAAACAAATTTGTTTGAACAAACAATCTTTTTTCTTAAAGCTTGCCCAAAATGATTTATTTCTACATTACAATGTTTCATACTCTTTTCAATGTTTTTTCCTGTTCCAAAACTGTAAAACAAACTTGCATCTTTTTCAATGTATATGATATTTTGATACTTAAAAGGGTTTTACATGGGGTGCTTTTTTAGGGGATTGTACAAAAAACAAAAAACAAAAAAAACAAAAATGTGAAATTCTGTGGGGAATTCAATGCAAAATGCCTTTTGGGTATAATCATTAGCTGATTACCCTTAATGTATAAAAAAAAATTGCCAAACAGTCTTTTAATGCTCTATGTTCAACAGATAAGATATGTTTTCATTCATTATGTTCCTTTTCATATTACGTGACCCTCAAATTTTAACCCTTGTCCCTTTTTGGGGAATCAAAATGCAAATATAAAGGGGTACCTATTTTTTATGGTTTGTTAGGCCTATCCCAAAAACCTTTTAAGTTACCAGCAAGAAGAATTTTATACACTAAAGAAGTCTTGTACTAAATGAAATTTGTCTCATTATCCCATGGGACATGACTTAACAAAATGAACATGCCTCCACGGTTGACAAACGGGTTATAATATAGGCCGAGTTGATTTTCCATCCAAAACCTAGTCCATTAGAAAACCCTAGACACGCGATTTACTAAAAGCCCCATTGACAAAACATAAAAAATCTTACCTATAATGATAGCATCATTTTGGTAAAAAAATTAAATTTTTAATCATGATTTTAAAGGGTGGGACTTAGGGACTGCCTATTTCCTCTTTTTTTTCCTTGATCGTTTTCAGCTATACAACACGCCCAACAATAAAACCAGATATTAACCCCTTATGACTCAAAAAAAAGCACACAAAAATATAAGACCAATTGATTAATAAAGAGAACCCTTTAAGATTCCCGTGAATATTAATTTTTTCTTTTTTTTGTGAAACCGGTTCGTTGATCCCCCTTGGAAAATGGCGAAAAACCTATCCTTTCACATAATTTTGGGGGTTAATGTGCGATTTCGCGGTCAGATAAAATCGGGGTTAAAAAAAACAATAGAAAATTTGAAGGGTTTTAATGTGGCCATATGTACAAACAATCTTTCAGATCTATGAAAAAATGGACCAGGTTGCTAAACTTAAAAAACTTTTTACTAGGCTGTCTACACGTTCCCATACCGAAAGCAGCGCCACTGTAGTGACTGGCGCAACCCAAACCAAAAAACTTGAAAAAAACTGATATTTTCAACTTACCGTCATATCGCCAGCCTTTTTCGGAGCTTGGATAGTAAAAAATTTTCTTCTCTATCGCCCCCGTAGACACTGCAGTGGTTCGATCACATTCGATTTTAATGCCCTTCTTTCACCCCCTTACTGTCCCAAAAACCAATATGGCGCGTGCCGGTGTAGCAAATGTCCTTTGTAAGCTAATATAGTGAACTAGCTGTTCACTACGAAGAAGGGGAAAAAAATTCCCAAAACCACCCAAGTCTGTGCATAAGACCGCATGCACCGCTTGCACCACATTCGATACCCCCCCTTTGTCACACATAAATTCTCTCCCTACCCAAATTATTTGTCAAAAAAAAACATGATTTGATATCAAAGTCTATTTCGTGGAGCTTAACCTGAAAAGTTATCGATAGTCAATTTCTAATTTTGGGTTTGTAAAAAAAATGTTCCATAATACGATACGTTTTTAAAACAAACTGTTTTTGCAAATGCTTGTTTCTACGGTGATATTTTGGGTTTCGGATATTGATGTGGCTTTTAAAACTGCCGTTTTAATTGAAATGAAAAAATTTGAAAAGTTTTTGAATGGCAACCGCGATGCCAACGGGAAATGCATGAGAACAACCGGTTGTGAAGAGAATTTTTTTTAGGGTCAAATATTCCTTGAGGTGTAGCAATTGGTTCAGATCGAAAACTCTAAGATAAAAATAAAAAGGTGGTAGAATTGCTGTATTTACACACAAAAGCCCTTTAAATTCATGTATAGATTCCCTGTATTTGCAGGGCGATGTTTTCGCACGCCCCCCTAACCCCCCCGCCCTTCTATTCGACAGTGGGAAAAGTTTGAATCGTGGGGGGGTGTAATTCGTGTTAAGGTATTTGGATTCCTAAACTAAGGAGAATTTTAAAATGAGAGTACGAGTCGCCGTTAAAACTGCATGTTTTAGGTCTTGCATTTTACTGTCTAGATTTTTTTTTTTTCTGTTTTTTGGCTAGAGTCCCCGTTCAGCAAAAGTGAGATTTTTGCGTAGGCTATGAAACCCCTTCCCCCACCCCCGCCCCCTTCCCACCCCCGCCACCTCCCCCATTTCGTAGCGATCGACTTGGGGGTGTGGTCTAAACATGACACTTGTGTGTGTGGTCTGTTTGTTTGGGGGGTTTTTTTGGGTTTTTGTTTTTTTTGTGTCATCCGGGCAAAATCCACCCTTCAAAGGTGGGAAAGGGTTTATAAATGGTTGCAAAATGTTCTGCGTACATTCGCCATGGGCCCCGGTTTGGGTCGCATCTGAAGTTTTTTTCATTCAGTTGATTTATTCAACTGGGAATAGAGAGCAAGGCTGGGAAAGAACCAGAACCTCACAGGTTTACTTGTTAGCAGGGAACGTCTTAAAAAGCCTGCCCTTCCTTTTGGAACTGTGTAAAATTAAACAGAAACCAAATCCCGGTGAGAAACATAGGTTAGGGGGTTCTTTCCCTCAATAACAAATCATCCCCTCTTTCATAACCACCACAGAAGGGTTTAACGTGGGTAAGATCGTTCACTTCAATCCCGGGGGCCAAAGTTAGGGGGTTCAAATCTCCGAAAACGGAATGTGGTTACCTTCAGGGTTTTACTAAACGGTTCATACCAAAATTGCCCTTTGGGGAACTCGGACACTTGTCTAGAAACAAAAACGAGGGGAAAAAAAGAAAAAAAAAAACAAAAAAAAACAAACCCCGCCATTTTTTTAACAAGTCGAACCGCAATGGGGGGTAAGAATAATGACTGTGCTAACATACCCCCCATGCAACCCTTTTACTGGTTTGGACTGAGAGGGGGGTCTGCCCGATGATAAAACATTCTCAAATTATTCGAATGAAGGCGGGATGACCTCGTATACACCGGTGCCAGTTTTAAAAGAAAGACTGTGCCACAAACAACCCACATGCAAACCGTGACGGGGTTTGGACTGAGAGGGGGGGGGTCTGACGTTTTTATAAAAAACTTACTCATATTTTGTATTGATTGAAAGGCAAGGGTGACACTCCCGATACGGGGCCAGTTCAAAAAACTGTCCTGAAGGAAAGGCCCAGCCCAAATTTTGGGGAAAAGGTGGGAAAATTTCAACAGTTAATAGTTAGACTAGTTGTGAAGAGGGGAGGAGGGGAGGAAGAGGAGGAGAGAGAGAGAGAGAGGGGGAGAAAAGAAGAGAGAGATTCTGTCCACACAAAAGGGAGTGGGGGAAAAAAATTCCCTATTCAGTACCCTTGACTATGCAAGTGATTGTTAAAATTTTAGTGTTGCCCAAAAATGAAAAAATTAAAATTATTCTCAAAACAAACAACAACAACAACAACAAAAAAGAGAGAGAGAGAGAGAGAGAGAGAGAGAGAGAGAATAACTCGAACTGAACTCGAACTCGAACCGAATGGTTT